>ML779490.1:1477314-1583442 GCA_009831015.1 Picea engelmannii | reverse complement strand
CTTGGGAATCCATCTCTATGGATTACATGTCAGGCCTTCCTTCTACTAAGCATGGCAATGATTGTGTTTTTGTGGTCGTCGACCGATTCTCGAAGATGTCCATTATGATGGCCTACAAGAAGAATATCACAGCAGAAGCCACTACTAAACTCTTCTTTGAACAAGTGTGGGTACACTTTGGGATCCCATATTCTATCATCTCAGATCGGGACAGTAGGTTCCTCAGTACATTTTGGTCCAGCCTCTAGTTGATGTTGGACACCAAGCTCACTAAGTCCACAGCTTTCCATCCGCAAACTGATGGCCAGATAGAGGTCGTCAACCGGATGATCGTACACATTATGCGCATGTACAATTCAAAGAATCCACGCACATGGGATGAGAGCCTCCCCTATGTACAACACAGCTACAACCGGGCTCTCCATAGCTCAACTAGCCACAGCCCCTTTCAAGTGGGCTTGGGATTCTAGCCACTATGTCCCATTGACATAGACATGTCGTTTGTGGCTACTCAGGAAGATTCAACTCATGTCCAATCTGAGGCTGATAAGGAAAAAATCTTCATTGAGCACATTCAACACATCTTCCAACAGGTTCATGACATCTTGGATAGAGCCAATGCTAAGTACAAGAAGCAACATGATCAACATCGGGTGCCACACAACTTCCAGGTGGGCGACAAAGTGTGGATACATTTGCAAAAGGATCGCCTCGCTGGACCCCACCACAAGATTTGTCTGCTCCTATATGGGTCGTACACCCTCACAAAGGCAGTAGGGGAAAATTCCTTTGAGCTTAGCATTCCACCATTCCTTGGTCTGCACCCAGTGTTCAATGTGGACCGCCTTCGGCCCTACTTTCCACCTCTACTAGACACATCCGACATGGCAGAACAACTCACACCAACAGAGTTAAATCCAGACTGCATGGAACAATCCAGAACTGATCAGATCATGGATACACAGATTAAGCACACCCAAAAACAAAGGATACCACTATATCGAGTTGTCAAAGCAAGCCAATTCCTTCACCAAGGCAAGTGGCTCACTAGGGACCAAGTTTAGCAGAAGTTTCCTCATCTCATGGAGGAACTCAACGCAATGGCCACCCACCTATTCCACTTGGACCCCAACAATTTCTTCTTTCAATTTTTCAGTTTCCACACAGTTTACTATTTTTAACAGTTTTTCGGGTCCTGAACTTCTGGAGCCGTTTTGAGGCCTTAAATGACGTTTTTTGGGGAAACAGGGATCAACATGGATTGTAGAGTTGTAGTCCTCGGATAGATCTTTCTAACGAGGTATGGAATGCATCAAACGAAGATCTTATGCCAAAGTTACGTCCCCGGGAAGTTGATGTACCAACTTACCCAAACGGGGCCCATAGTCTTGGCGTTTCATATCCTAGGGTTAGGTCTTTGGATGTTTAGGGTTTCCCATTGTTTCTCAATAATAATAGGCCTTCGAGCCTCATTGTAACATAGTTCAGAGGCCAGTAGCCACCACATCTCTTCTCGGAGATAAGCTACCAGTGCCCTAGCTAGTTTATTTCCATTCTGTCTGTAAGCATATTTCAGTCATTTGTTATTAATGAAATGAAGTCTTATTTCCGTTGCATCTCTGTGTTTATATGTATTTATGTATTTCATTGTGTTCCTACATAAATCCGGATCATCTGCTCAATAAAACTTGATAGTTTGGATACAAACAAAACTAAAGATCTCATGTCACAAGGGTTTATAGCATTATCTTCTCAATAAAACTTGATAGGTTGGGCTCAAAGAAAACTAATGATATTATGTACATACATTTGAATCTCCAATTTATCTCCATAAGGTAGGAAGAGTATCATTTAGGGCCTTTGAAGGATTGGGTTGTGGATCATAAGAATCCTGACTTGGACATTACTTTGCCCAATTTTGATTTGGATGAAGGTTCTTCTTCATTTGAAGTAGAAGCCTATTTGGGTTCAACCCCATAAGGAGCGTCCAATGCCTCTCGTGCACCTAAGAGCACTTGTATATGATGGTGTACAACTTGATGATCATTTTTTTAGAGAAATAAATTTCCGTTATCCTCCCATGTATTAAGCATTCATAAAAAGGACATCAGTACCTTACCAATGCCTAATGAATTCCCCCCTCTTCCTTGGATTTCCATATGGAGGACTATTGGACATAATGTCATTGATGTCAACATTCAATGTCTTTGATGTCATGATAAGTTGAGATAAAACCTTAGGAGGGTTAGATAATGAAGATCAAAGCTCAAAAGAGATGACGCGATGAATCTCATAAGAATCGTTGGGGGGTTAGTCAACGATCAAATCATATCAAGACCGTTGATGCGCAATTTCCAGATCAACGGCAGGGATGAATTGTGGAGAAAAAAAGAAGAAATAAACGAATCACTGGTTACAATCATGAAATCGGTCTATATCGTCAGATCCCATACACTCAAAGATCGAGGATTGTGATAGATCCAAAAAACGGTCAGATTAAGTCATGATCGTCGAATGCGCAATTGCCAAATCTACGGCAGGGATAGATTGTGAAGAGTGAAAGGAGAATTAAACATCATGTTATTACCAATACTTCAATTATCAGGACCATCCAATCTTATAGCTTGGAATATCTACGATTGTGGTTGATCTAACAAACAATAAGATTAAGTCATATTAAGTCGTGACCGTCGGATGCACAATCGCCAGATCAACGGCAGGGATAGATTGCGGATATTGAAATGTGAATTAAATATGGTGCTATTTCCAATCCCGCAATTAGTCAGGACGTTCAGATCTTATAGCCTCGAAGATCGACGATTGTGGTTGACTCACCAATAGTGCACAACTTCAAATTGTGGATTTTTGGTGACGAGTTAAATAAATCGCAAGTTGTGGTTATGCAACCATCCTTGATCATTGATATTCTTCGAGTGTCCTCACGACCATTGGATCACTTAAAGTGGAAGGATAGGATAAGTGAGGTAAAACAGTTGAGAATTAGATTATCTGAATACTCGTTAGCCATTGGATCACTTTTAAGTGGAAGGATAGGATAAGCTAAAAAATTCTGAGAATTCGATTATTTGAATACCCGTCAGCCATTAGATCACTTTTTAGTGGAAGGAAAGGATAAGATGAAAGATCTGAGATCTCGATTATCTGAATTCCCATTAGTCGTCAAATTAAAATTAAGTGGAAGGATCGGATAAGTAGAAAGGTTGAGTTCTTGATTATTCGAATACTCGTCATCTGTCAGATCATTCTAAATATGTGAGGAGGTTAAGCTCTGGAAAAATATCACTTCAAAATTTTAAGTTTGAGATTTGAAATTCCTGAAGCCCGGAGACCCGAAGAGATGAAATAAATTCTCGATCGTCGGATCATCTGAAGTAAGCCTCAACCCTCTGATTCAAGAGGACATGTGGTATACCACGTCAGCATACCACATCAACAAGGACATGTGGGAGATCTATGTCATCAAACCACATTAGCAAAGACATATGGAAGATCACGTCAACATACCATGTCAACAAGGACGTGTGGAAGACCACGTCAGCAAGGACGTGTGACAGAATACCATGTCAACAAGTGCACAAGGCATAATAATATGATGACATGTGTCAAGTGGAAATTGGCTCGAGCCATGTCAACACGTGACGTCAATAAATTACGTCACTCTGGAAGAATTACTTCGGGAGTTTCACCACTAGCAAATGAAAAAAGCTCTGAAGTCCCAAAGAATGAAATCCCAAAGTAGACATGGTTCGTCCGATCTAAAGAAACACTTCGAGAGCATTCTCATTCGTCGATCTACTACAGTGGAAGGATAGCGTAAGTTGAAATAGCCAAAGTTTCAGAGTAAAAGGTGGCCATCCATCATGATGCTTGATTAAGTCCTAGCTATCGGATTAAACAATGAAATGATGAGTGTAAGGATCAAATTTGACCATTGATTTGATTTTGTGAAATAAACCTCTCGATCTTATTCAAAGGTTTAAAAATTTGAAAACCCGAAGTTCTGAAGGGTGAAGTTTCATCATCCGTTCATCTCATCAAAAGATTGAATGGTGACCGTTGAAATTTGTAAGCACTCAAGCGCTTGTTTGGTCTAGTGTCTGGTCACCACCATTGGTCATATGATATAAGATAATTAAATGAAAATATAATACATCGTTGTAATTGATAAGCATGTGGTTCTGTAGTGCTCGGTCACATGTAATGGTTTGAAGGAAGTGCCTCCATAGAATTCGGTTTCTGTGAAAATAATAGAGATTCGGGATCGATTTTAAGGGATGAAATTGCTCCATATGTGATCAATTTACGAAAAGACTTCACAATAAAAATAATAATTAGTGATTATGGTTAATTTAAACAAAGAGATGCGATGGTTCAAAACCAAGGGACACAGTGTATCACTCTCACACCATTTTGAAGAATATATAAACGAGGAAGAGTGTTGAGAAAAAAAGTGTCTCTGCAATCCGAATCAGAGAATATATTAAATCAAAGAAACAGAGAGAGATGCAGTAAAAGAATTGAAACATAAGTTTGTCCAAATTCATAAAATCAAGGGTGGTTGGGTGGTGCAAGGGCAGGTTGGTGCCTATAGAGGGATTTGGTGCTTCCTTGTCAGTTGTAGCTAACTAAACAGGGGGTTGTAGCCTCCTACCAGTTGATGCTAGTGAACAAGGGTGTGGGTGCATCCTGATCAATTGGTGTTGATCGAAAAGGAAGAATATCTTTCTTCTATGTAACATGTAAAACAAATTTTGCAGTTAATAGAAAAGCATTTGTGGTTTTTCCCATTTGGGTTCCACGATAAATATTGTGTCAAAATTCTATTTGCATAAATAAAGTAAAATTGTGTCATTGATTCACGCCCCCCCCCCCTCTCAGTGACAAGATCTGATCCTTCAATTGGTATCAGAGAGGGTCTCTTTGCAAAAGGTTGAAATCACTTGAAGAGGAATATACATCGTAATGGATCAGCAGTTGAAGATGTCATAAAAAAAAACCCTATTTAATGGTGAAGACTGTCTTCTGGAGTGTTAGAATGAAAATCTATCTAATGTCCATGGGACTGGAAGTATGGGCATTAGTTGAAAAGGGATATGATGTTCCAAAATCCATGCCCATAGAAGCAAAAGATAGGAAAAAGTTTTTGGAACATGCAAAATCCCTAAACACATTACAAGTTGGACTGAGTAAGAAAAACCTTGCTAAGGTACTAAAATGTAATAATGCAAAACAACTCTGGGATAAATTGGAAACTGTATATGCAGGAGATACCAAGGTTAAAAGGGCCAAACTCCAGACTCTCAAAGTACAATATGAGGGCCTAAAAATGAAAGATGAGGAGAATATCTTTGAGTACTTTGAAAGAGTTGATCATTTAAGCATATAGAGGCTTCCGCAGTGAAAGATATTAGATATTATTTTTCAGGAAAAACTCAAGCTAAGTGGTCTTGATTGTGGGAAAAACTCCGCAATTAAGTGCGCTTGATCCAGAGGCGTCTTGGGATGGGTGACCACCTAGGAAGTCCTGGTTATCAGGTGCAAGCCCCGGAAGTGATGATTGATGCTATGCGATTCATTTCATTGGTTTCAATCCCATTTCTTCACCCCTGTGAGCATCACCCGATGTAATGAGTGCTAAGTGGACTATTCAAATCATGAGAATTATTGGTCAGTTGTGACTAATACTCATGTATATGGGTCATAGACTAATGACTTACACTATGCAGTTAATCCTGAAAAATAATATCTAATATCTTGCACTGCAGAAGCCCCTATATGCTTAAATAATAAGAGTGAAGGGAGCTCTAATTGGGTAGTTCATAAGGCACAATACTTGCTAAGGTTTTTCAAATGGGGTAGCAAGCTAACTGGGCTTGATTGTGGGAAAAACTCCACAGTTAAGCATGCTTGAGCCAAAGACATATTGGGATGGGTGACCACCTAGGAAGTCCTGGTTATCGGGTGCAAGCCTCGGAAGTGATCATTGATGCTATGCGATTCATTTCGTTGGTTTCAATCCCATTTCTTCACCCTTGTGAGCATCACCCGATGCAATGAGTACTAAGTGGACTATTCAAATCATGAGAATTATTGGTCAATTGCAACTAATACTCATGTATATGGGTCATAGAGTTGATCATATTATTAATTCAATCAGAGGATTAGGAGTAGAAGTATCAGACAATGAGCTAGTTGAAAAAATTATAAGAACACTACCTATTCTATACAATCCTAAAGTGTCTTCTCTTGAAGATCGAGATAATCTAGATAAACTAACCATGGATGAATTATATGGAATCCTCAAAGCCTATGAGTTAAGATTAGTTCATGAGAATCACTCACAAGGAGAGGTAGACTTCAAGGTACTCAAAAAAACAAAAGATCAGAAGCAGAAACTTCAATCCAGTCATGATGAATAATCTGATGTGGAAGAAGCAAACTTCATTAAAAAACTTCAGAAAGGATCAATAAGGTACAAAGGCAAGGTTCCTTTCAAATGTTTTAGCTGTGGCAAGGCTGGTCATTTTGCAACCAAGTGTCCCTATCCTAAGGAGGACCCTAAAGATGAAGAAAACAAAACCAAACAGTACAAGAAAAAGGAAAAACCCAACTACAAGAAAAAGTTTTACAAAGGAAAACAAAACTTTTACTCGAAAGAAGAAAACAACAGTTCATCAGAGTATAGTGACAGTGATGATGATGAAGTATTTTTTCTAGGTATTGAAGAGTCTAATGATATAGAAGACATTAAACATTAGAAAGATTTAGAATATGAAGTAGAATTTAATATGGAAGAAGAACTCCTTAGTGACTTGGATGAATTAAGAAAATACAAAATCAGGTATAGACAGCTGAAAAGTTTTGTAGTTGAACAAAAGGAAAACATGAACAAAAAGAAAAGGAGATGGAGAAACTCATGGGCAACCTGAAAAACCAAATCCTAGAAGCAAATAGAATCAAAGAAAGTACAGAAAAGTCTCTTAAAGAAAAACAAATAACCTGTGAAAAGATGGAGGCAGAATTGGTTCACCCAAGAAAAGAACTGGATACAAAACTCATTCAAACAAGATATGAGAATAGCTCTAAAATATTTGATAAGATTATTACCACACAAAGGGATTCGGGTAATAAAAATGGAATAGGTTATTCTCAAGAAAAAGGCCAATTCAACTCAAAATCTTATGCAAATTCTATCCTTAATACATTCAATAAGAAAAATGAAGAGAAGACAAATAATGACCAGAACTCCAGAGGACTACTTCCACCCATCAAAAAGGAAAAAAATACAATACCAAAGAAGGTTTATCAAAACAGGTATCTTCGCATTTTATTTGGTTATTTCTTTGCATGCTCTAATTTCGGACACAAAGCTATGAATTGTAGAGCATATAGAAGAAAATATCTAAAGGTTAAGAACTATAACCATAAAGATAAACAAGCGGTAAATCAAGTTAAAAGCATAAACTATAACTCCTTTTCACCTTCTTGTTACACATTATTTTGGTCACCCTGATGATGATTCTACAAGCAATTGTACAGGCTCTCGAAAGGATATTTTGCATGAGAAAAATAACTAATTTCTTCCTCTACAAATCTTGGTTTTAGAAGGATTCTGCAGGCTAGGAGTAATACACAGTGTGGAAATGATTGATTTCCGCAGGCTTCTCTATACCTAGCTCACGGGATTTCCGCAGGCTACTATATAGGTAGGGTGCGGCGGCATTTGAAAGATAAAGAAAGGAAGAAGTTTACGAAGGTTCTAGAAGGAGGATCTTCTAGAATGTGAGGTGGCATCTGTATGATTGTGATCCTACTGGCTTATTTGATTTGTGGGATCATCCTCATCTCTTTAACCACTTCTCCTTCTCCTATATAATGATAAGTTTCTCATGGAAAAGGTTAAGCAAGATTGAGAAAAGAATTGTTGAAAGAATAGGTTGAAGAGTGTGTGAAGAATCTTTTTGCAACTGATGCATGAGGTCTCCATTTGTCCATCAAGCTTTTGTGGACCATCTTCATACAAATTCGGAGCAAGTGTATGTTTGTGTTGGAACAAAGGACCACCAAAAGGGAACTTGCGACATCAAGGTAGTTTGGTTGTATCTTCCGCTTTTACTTAATATAATACGGTGACATGTTTCTTTCCCATAAAATCATTATCATTTTATTACACGACTCCTTGATCACATGTTTAGGTTTTCATTGAATCTACTATTGTTGCTTTCACTTTGGTTGGTTTGTGTCATTGCAGATTTGATCTCACAAGAGCACCGGAGCGAAGCAAGGACAACAAAGATATAAGGAAGTGATATCTAAAGGTATGTCATTCATTCCTTCTTTGGTAGTAAATTCAATGATTGTAACTTAGGGAAAGTGTCATGTCCTATCTTGTTTTTGTTCTAGATCTAGGTGGATCTAGGGAGATTAGTTTAAGTCTGCATTCACCGATTTATCCAATAACACCTCTCCAAGAAGGGGACCTAGAATGCTTCATATGTCATAACTATGGACATAAGGCCATTAATTGCAGATTAATGGAAGTTTTAGAACAACCAAAGTTCATTAGAGAGCAAAAGAAACTTTGGAGAGAAAAAACATCAAAAAGGGAATGTTTTATTGCCTTAAAAACCCAAGATAAAGAAGACCTTTGGTATCTTGACAGTGGGTGCTCAAAACATATGAAATGTAACAAGGAAAAGTTTTTAGACTTAAATAAACAAAAGGGTAAAGTTACATTTGGTGACAATGCTTCAGGTAACATACTTGGGAAAGGCACTGTGAGTTTGGGAAAGGACAAAGCCAAAAATGTGTTGTTTGTTGAAAAACTAAAACCTAGTCTATTAAGTGTCAGCCAAACCTATGATCAGGGGCATTTTTGCATCTTTGATTCCCAAAAATGTGAGATTAGTAGAGAAGACATAGGAAAATTAGTTGGTATTGCTCCTAGAACTCTCGAAAATGTATATATACTAGATGCAAAATTGAATGAGGAATGTCATATAAATCTAGTAAATGAAAGTTGACTATGGCATAGAAGGTTGGGGCACATTAACATTGACAATATAGTAAAGTCAACAATCTTGGTGCAGTAAGAAACTTTCCAAAGATCATAAAGCCCTCAAATACTATGTGTAGACAATGTCAACTAGGGAAGCAAACTAGAATAAGATTCAAAGAAAAAGAATACACAACCTCAAAACCTTTAGAGCGTGTTTACAATGACCTATGTGGACCTACAAGGACCAAGATTTTGCAAGTGGAGTCTTTCTTTATGTTGTTCATTGATGATTTTACTAGAATGGGTTGGATATGTTTTCTCAAAGAAAAATCAAAAGAACTTAACAAATTCAAAGCCTTTAAAACCCTTGTTGAAAATGAAAAGGAGAAAAAAATAAAATTTCTTAGATTAGACAATGGTGGTGAGTTCACCTCAAAGTATTTTAATCTCTTCTGTGAAACCCATGGAATAAAAAGGCAATTCTCTGCTGCCAGAACACCTCAGCAAAATGGGATTGCTGAGAGAAAGAATAGAACAGTTCAGGAGGCTGCAAGGACTATGCTCAATGAAGAAAAATTGTCTTATGGATATTGGAGGGAAGTTGTAAGCACATAAATATACATATTGAATAGAGGTCATCTCAGGTTTAATAGTGATAAGACTCCTTATGAACTGTGGTTTGGAAGAGCTCCATCAGTAAAATACTTCAAGTTCTTTGGAAGTAAATGCTACATCAAAAGACTTGATGAGAATCTTGGAAAATTTGATGCCAGATCTGATGAAGGTATTTTTCTTGGATATGCTTCTAACAAGAAAGCATACAGGTGCTACAATATTATATCACATAAGATTGTTGAGAGTGCATATGTCAAGGTGGATGACCTAAAAACATTAAGGATCAAAAATCAAGAGATTATACTTGAAAGTGAAGATGAAGATGATGATGAGACAATTGGCACACAAGTAGAAGAAGTGGAAGAGAATAAATAAATGCAAGATGATGATATGAATATGAGTGAAGATGAAGAAGATATTCAAGAAGATATAAGAGAGGAATTCCCAAGAAGAGACACAAAGACACCCTCAAGAATGACTCAAAAGAATCATCATGAAGAACTGATTATTGGAGATATGAATGATGGAGTGCACACAAGAAGACAACTATTGTATCAAATAGAAATAACATTGTTGTCACATATTGAACCCAACTCAATCAAATATGCATGTAAAGATGAGAATTGGGTCAAATCTATAAATGAAGAATTGGACCAAATTGAAAAAAATCAAACTTGGGAACTAGTTCCAAGACCAAAAAACAAAAATGTTATTGGAACTAAATGGGTGTAAAAACAAAATTAATGAGAATGGGAAAGTAATAAGGAACAAAGATAGATTGGTTTGTAAAGGGTATGCTCAAGTTGAAGGAGTATACTATGAAGAAACCTTTGCACCTGTGGCCAGATTGGAGGCAATTAGGATGTTTCTAGCTTTCTCCGGCTACAGAAAATTTAAAGTGTACCAAATGGATGTCAAGTCAGCATTTCTCAATGGAAACTTAGAAGAGGAAGTCTATATTGAGCAACCATAAGGGTTTCAATTAACTGAAAAAGGAGACTATGTATGTAAATTAAAGAAAGCACTCTATGGGCTAAAACAAGCACCCAGAGCATGGTATGCACGGCTAGATTCATACTTACAGAAACAAGGCCTCAAAAGGGGATCAGCAGACAACAATTTTTACTGTAAAATTGATGGTAATAACATGATTATTGTGGAAGTATATGTTGATGATATTATATTTGGAAATGATGATGAAAAAATGAGTAAAGACTTTGCTAGGATGATGCAGCAAGAATTTGAAATTTCTTTACTTGGCGAACTGAATTTATTTCTTGGATTACAAATAATACAGTCCAAAAGAGGAGTCTTTATCCATCAATATAAGTATGTTAAATATATGCTTAAGAGATTCCAGTTAGAATATTGCAAACCTGTTAGTACACCTATGAAAGTTGGATGCAAACTAAGAAAGGATGATGAGTCCAAAGTTGTAGATCCAAAACACTAAAGATCAATGATTGGGAGCTTCCTCTATGTATCATCTTCCATACCTGATACCAAGCAAGTTGTTGGGATGGTGGCTAGATTCCAAGAAACACCAAAGGAGAGCCATGTTCAAGTTGTAAAAAGAATCTTTAGGTATTTGAAAGGAACTATAGATCTTGGTTTGTGGTACCCTAGCAAGGATTCATTCACATTAAAATCCTATTCAGATGTTGATTGGGAAGGTAGTGTAGATGATAGAAAAAAGTACAAGTGGAGGAGCATTCTTTTTGGAAGAATCACTGGTACCTTGGATAAGCAAGAAACAGTCCTCAATTACATTGTCTAGCATTGAAGTTGAGTATATTGTGGCAGCAGAATGTTGCACACAAGTGGAATGGATGAAACAAACCTTACAAGACATCAAAATGGTATTTGAAGAAACTACTACTATCCACTGTGATAATACAAGAGTGATTATTGGCACAGGGGCAGACCTAGGGTTCAATCCTACAACAACGTACCAACAAAACCATAACTACCGGCCCTTTTGGAAACACCTGCGAAGTAGATGAAGTCTCACCCAAGTTAGAGGAAGGGGTGGTTGCAAGACTTAGATGTCTAAAAGCTTAGCTTGGACACAGATCTGTGATTCTAGTATTTAACAGAGCATTCAGTAGTAAACATTCATCAATATCTAACCAATATCTACTATGTAGATAAAATAGAGCATTGAAGCATTCACCTATATCTAATGTATCTAAGCACTTAGCATAAGGAATTAGATTAGATCTAGCGGATTCAAGCACTAAGCAAGTTTACAGAGGTCAGATCTAAACATCCCTGTGGGAATTATCAAAACAGTTTACAAAAATCTGAGGATAATATCCCAAGTCTCTATTTCTGACTCAAGCTAACAACCTAAAACAAAACCATATCTAAAGTATCTCCTAAACTGCCACAGCATGCCCAATTAATCATTGTAATTCATATGCACTTGAAAGAAGACAAAAATAGACAAGTTTAGAGGATATTTTATTGATAAAATTGACAAAAATCTAATTTTTTAAGACTAGCTACAGAATCTTGCGATTCCGTAGCTGGTCTAATTTGAACACAGAATCGTTTCAAAACCAATTCTAATCTTAAAAATTATATTCAAACTATTAAACAATGTTTAATTACTAATTGGAAACCAAACGAATCATTCAACTCAAAACTTGTATGCAAAATGAAACAAACGAAATCGTGGTCAACCGAATGGTAACAGAGATACATGCACTCTATTCAATTTGTTATCACCAATTTGGGGTAAACAAAATCGCATTAGATAATTCGACAGTAATGAAATGATTTTCATGAACCAATTCCAATCAACACAAACTGTAACCGGTTAAACAAATCATGCATGCAATAGTTTATGTCGCTTCAGCCATCAACAAAATCATTGTCGAATCCAAACGAAATCAACATGATCGTTTTTTAAATTAATAGAACTATATTAAACATATACAAACGATCATGCTAATCGTGGCACGCAACAATCATTTGTAGATCAAATCAAACAGGAACGAATCGAAACAGTTTGGGGTCGACACAATCGTTATGAATCAACACAACTCCACAATTTCAGCAAATAGATATTTTGCACAGGTCAAACGTAACCAAAATCCAAACGAGAATATTGATTCAATACAAAACAGATTCGTTCCTGGTAAATCGAAGTTAACAGGGTTGTTTTGAGTCTATTAGGAGCAAACGAAACTAATCGAAATCAAACCAAATCGACTATCCTAAATCAGACGAACGGAATTGATTCAAAAACAAACCAGACCGAATCAAAAACCAATCAATTGCTTATACTAAGCTAGGCACGACAAAATCGCATAACCAAATCATAGCTACAATTGAGTTTAGTAAAATGAATCTACTGTACAGGATCCACAACATAACCATTTTTGATGATCAAACTATAACAGAATCATTTCAAAAGTATTAAAACGAATAGAGCTAATTTGAAATCAAAACCGAATCCGTTATATTAATTCAAGCAAACTTACAAAGAAAAATTCATGTTGAAATTCATACCTGGACAATCAGAAAACAACTCGGTCATGATAATTTGGAATTGACGAAGGTTGTTGCCGCTTCGACATTCCTGAAGACAATCGAACTGGTGGTTTTTTGTTTCTTCTCATTAGCTTGAAGCCTGTCCCATTCTTTTGACAGCACTGTAACTTGGTCCTCTAACGATTTGATCTTTGATTGCAACAAGAGAACGTCGGTGTAATAACACTCCAGCCACACATTACATTGGATACATGATGTTTTCTCGGGCTTTGATATCACAGGCAAGGGTTTGTTCGGGTTACCAGGGGTTTCCTTGTGCAGCTTGATTCCTGGGTAATTTGGATCATTTTTTAGGCAAGGGGGTAAATTAGAGACATAGTCATAGGGTTGCTTGGAGCATAGGCCATGGGAATAGGGGTACTCATCAGCTAGGAAACGCTCGATATCGGAGTCCGAGTCCTCGCTCATCACTATGGGCTTTTGGTCGATGTTCTGTTTAGGCTCGTTTCGGGCAAGTCTCAATATCAATCGAGCATTTTTCTTCCATTTACTGTTGACATAAGGATTACCCTTGACTTTCTTACTCACAGGCTTCTTGATGGCCTCAATCTTGTCTTTTGTACACGGGTTGGTTAGGGTATCGGGTAGGTCGATGTCAGGGTAATCCGAGGGTTTGGAAGGGGGTAGAAGGATATGAAGTGGTATGGCTGGTCCAGCCAAAGTCTCACTAACCACAGCCTTATCGATTTGAGCAGACTTCGGATTAGCAAATCCATTTCTAGATAGAAAGGCTTGCCAATTATCGCCATGAAGGCTCAAATGATGGACGATAATGAGTTTAATTAAGTCATGATGAAAAAGGATGCTATCAGCCTTTTCGCGCTTGAATATATTAGACATCTTATAAAGACTATGCAAGAAGTAATGTGGCATGTTCAAAGGATATCCCATGAAATTCATCAATAACCGAAGGTGATACAGAAAAACCAAGACATACCGACCTTCACAGGTCACAAATTGCTTCACAATTACAAAAAGATCGTGCCACCTGGGTTTGAGGGTAGAAATAGGCGTACCTTTATCACAGGAGACAACCTTCCTTGATACGAATAGTAATGGCCATGGCACCTCATCGACTTTGGAATTTTTAAACCACCTTTGGCCTGTAGCCGACAATCTTGTAGCAGATCTTATGATTTCTTCATTCAGCTCGAGTTGTATGTCACCTACTTTAGCCCTGCACCCATCAAAGGTGATGGTGAATTGTTAGGAAACCGAAAGGTTGAAACCCTCGAACCTCTGTATAAACACCAGCCAACCACTATTTTCTAAATCCTTACGGGCATTATCGAATAGCAACAGAGCTTGGCTACCATTCGGCTCTATGCGCACCACCGGTGCCATAGACAGGAGCACACGGTATGAAGGGTGCACGGGCTAGGGTTCGAACAGAGTATACGCAGGGGCAGAACGCTCACAGGCTTACCCAAAAACACCAGAGGTGACCCGGGATAGGGGGAAAGCATTAATGACAGAATGTGCGAAGGTGGTGGAGCTATTTCGGCCCATGCAAAACAGTCATTTCCCACAGTACAACCGATGGTGCATATAACGTTCAAACCACTATTGCATAGGTTAAAAACCATGCCATTCAATCAATCAATGAAGCCTATGGTAAGTCGACCAACCATTTGTGCGAGAAATTGTTTTATCATAGCTTTAAAACCAAACAATGAATCAAAATCAATACCAAGGGTTCGATCATATGAAATATGTGTTGTGTGAAATGATTTATACCAAGGGTATAACCACAACACCAATCATTTTCATGAAACCAATGTGTCAAGGGAATCGATCAAAGACTAGAGAAATCAAACCATCAATAATCCAACGATTGAATCACAATCCTTAACAAATCATATTAACAATTAAAGAATGTCAAATGAATAAGGATCTTGGAGTCTTGTCGACTGTATAATCATAATCAAATTGGAAACGCGGTGGGCATATCGACAAGAATGATCACAACAATCCAGTGACGATTTTAATGTGACTTCGAAAACCAAGTTTTCATGCTTGCAGTTGTGAAAACGAGAACCAAGGTAAGTGTGAAAACGCACGAAATAATAGTGTCGTTTTATTCAAGGATTGCGACAAAAATCAAGGTTTGCAAAACACTGGTGTAGGCAGCTTATAAGGACAGTATAAAAATGCGAATTGGCTGCCAACAATGGTGACACACTGGTAGAAGCAGTTATCTTTGCCAAAAGAACAAATTCAGATTGTGATAAAAAGAATAATTCAAACTCAAAAGCAGCTAGAAAATCATCTAAACATCATCATTAATCAAATATTCCAGTAGTGTTCAAAGGATGAAAACTGATAACAGTCTTAAGATAAGCGAGCCACGATATTAAAGATAAAATCCCCAATACTGTTGAAAGAGCCACTGCTGCCAGCAGGCGTCCATAGCCTCGACAGGGTTGCCATTTAACCCACTCTGATATCTGTATCCTGCCCAAAATTTCCAGATCAGAATAAAGGACATGTTAAGGTTAAGAGGTTTCTTATTTACGAATTTTCATATACCCAACATTGCTTCGCTGCCAGCAGGCCTGTTCAGTACCTCGGCGAAGTTGTCTTGGCATCATGCATGCATTAACCCGCTTCCAGCAGACCTATTCAGCATCCCGACGGGTTTACAAGCACTTCCCATAGCTCTTTTAATGATTTATTTTGTTTTTTAACAATATATAGTCGAGCGGGGTGACGCTGAAAATTATGATATTTTAACATATTTTTTACAGACCTCATCAGAATTTTTTAGAACTGTCCTTTATTAAGATCCAGAGATGTTTCATTTATAGAACCAACTTTCTAAGGTAGGGAGACATCTTCTGAGTCATTCCCTTAAGGAATAGGGACAGCGTAAAAAGATAATAGATGATCGTGACAGGCTTTACTCAGAGATCGAAATCAATTAATTTATTTCAAACAACAAACTTTTTGCCAACATAGATGTAAATTTCAGACGTATACAATTAATGTTTATACAATTTTTTAGCAGTCATTTCAGTGAAGGAATTTTCTGTTTTCTTTGTCCGAATAGTTCAGCATGCAGGTATGTGTAAAAACAAAAACTGATAAGCGCAAAGGAGAAATCGAAAACAAAATAGCAAAAGAAAAGCAAACAAAAGAAAAATATGTACATAATATACAAGGGGTGTCATCAAGCGAAGTATCTTTTCAGGGCTTGTCCATTCACCGAATAGGTGTTAGGTTGTCCTTCTAGATTCTGCAATCGAAAAGAGCTGGAACCCAACTTCTCAGCAACTAAAAATGGTCCAAGCCATAAGTTCTGAAATTTCGTGTGCTCTCCCTTTCCCTCATGCGGTTTGTCCCATTTTAGGATGAGATCACCTATTTCAAAATTCCTATCAGAGGCAGAGTTAGAATCGAACTAGCTTTTAACCAATAGTTGATGTTGATCTAACTTACATTTATCTTGGGCTCTTACCTCTTCCAGCTTCATCAAAGCATTAATTCGGTTTTCCAAAGGGGGACACTCTTCTTCTTGAATTTTCTACGATAGTTGTAGCAAAGGAAGCAGAATGTGTGGTGGCAGAATTGCTTCTCTGCCATAAACAAGAAAGAAAGGAGAGTTACCTATAGAAACTTTTGGGGTTACCCTATCATCCCAAATCGCATTTAACAGTGCATTATGCCAGTTTTTGTGATTTTCAGCGACCGTTCTCTTGATGATTTTAATCAAGTTCTTATTTGTTGATTCTTCCAATCCGTTGCCCTGGGGGTAATAGATAGCAGAATACTTCAATTTAATTCATTTTTCCAAAGCGAACTCACTCATCTCAAGAGAGGAAAAGTAAGAAGCATTATCAAATACTAAACAATCAGGGATACCAAAACGAGTGATAATATTCGAATTTAAAAAGGCAATTACCTGACTGGTATTCACAGTTCTTAATGCGGCAGCTTCAGACCACCTGGTGAAATAATCTGTGGTTTTTATGATAAACTTGTGTTGCTGAGAGGATGGTGGATTGATTCAACCTATGATATTAAGGCCCCACTGCTGAAAAGGAGAGTCTACTGAAACGGGCTGCAAAGGAAAGGTTGGTTTCTGTAACCTCCCTGATGCTTTTTGACAAATAGTACACTTACGACACAAGGCATGGGCGTCTCTAAAAAGCGTGGGCCAGTAATAACTGGATCTAAAAACCTTATGGGCAGTGGTGTCACTACCAAAATGACCACCAGCTTCTCCTGCATGCAATTCTAGTAAGACTTTTTCTGCTTCGTCTTTCTCAAGACAGCGCATCAGTATGCCATCAAAATTTTGACGGAACAGAATAACATTAACCAAATGAAAGGAGGCATACTTTAATCTCAATGCTCTTCTTTTAGTGGGATCCAAGTGACAGGGAGATAACCCATGTTCAAGACAGAATTTTATATCGTCAAACCAAGGACTAACAGAGTTTTTTGCACAGCAGATTACATTTTGATTGTGTTGTCCTAGGTTTGACATATCGTTTTCTTCTTGTTGTCCTGCGGCTGAGTCAGCAACTAAATTGCATAACCCTTGGCCTCTCACTATATGATCTGGGGTAATTTCTATGTCATACTCCTGCAAGGAGGTGACCCAGTTAGCCCTCTTTTCTCCTAGTTCTTTCTGCACTAACAGGTTCCTGGCGGCTAGATAAGGGACAATAACTTTCTTCCTAGATTTCAAAAGATAAGACCGGAAGTGATTGACTACTTTGAAAACAACGTAGGCTTTTTGATCTACCACTGGGTAATTAAGTTCAGTTCCTTTGAAAATAGATCTCATAAAGGCAATGGGTACTTCATTGTTTTCGACGTTCTTTTGAGTTAGGATGGCAGCATAAGAACGGTCATAAGCAAAAGTATAGAGCGTAAAGTCTTGCGAAAAGTCGGGGCTCATGAGAGAAGGAGCGTCTATTATGGCCTTCTTTATTTCATTAAAATCTTGATTTTCTAAGGATCCCCAATGATATTGGGCATCTTTCTTAATTAGATTATGTAAAGGTCTGACCATTTCGGAGAAGCTGGGGACGAATCTCCTCACAAAGTTAATTTGGCCTAAGAAAGAGTGCATAGACTTTTTGGATGTAGGAGGGAGAAGTTTCGAGATGACTTGAGTCCTTTCGGGGTCGATAATCATCCCTTTGCTTGACACAATAAATCCTAAGAGTTTACCATGTTCTACTGCAAAGATGGATTTTTCAGGATTCAAGGAAATGTCGTATTTATGACATCGTTGTAGAATGGCTCTTAAATGAGTTAGATCATCGGTTTTGTTTTTGGAAAATACAGTCACATCATCTAAGTAAACTATGATGGACTGATTGATTAAGCCTTGGAATGCAATGTCCATCGCTCTCTGAAAAGAGGCACTGTCATTAATCAATCCAAAGGGCATTTTCTTGTAAGCATAGGTGCCCCATGGGGTGCGGAAGGTAGTTTTAAGTTGGTCTGGTGGAGACATCAGGACTTGGTTGTACCCCGAGAAACCATCCAGTAAGGATAGCCTCTAAGAACCAGATACCTGTTGAAGGATCTATTCCATGGGTGGGACAGGATAGTTGTCTTTATCAGACGCTCTATTAAGGTTTCGTAAATCAACGCATAGTCGGATTTCCCCACTTTTCTTCCGAACAGGGACAAGGTTAGAAACCCATTGAGTGTGTCTAACAGGGAAAATAATCTTAGCATTTAGGAGTTTATTTAATTCTTTTTTTACGGTCGGTTCAAGCTTAGGGTGCATTTTTCTCAATTTATGTTGAAAGGGTAAGGTTTGGGGTTTCATAGGAATGATGTGTTGTATGATGTTAGGGTCGAAATTTTTAAGGTCGTCATACGTCCATGCAAAGACATCTTTAAATTCTTTGAACAATTTAATAAATGCAGTTTTTTCTTGCTCAGAACATCCTACCCCTAGATTAATGCACTGCGGATTGTCCTTAGTTCCTAAGTTTACTTTTTCATATGATAACGAGGAACTATTGGTTTTACAATTGACCGATTTTTTGAATTTATCTTGAAGATCATAAAATTTGTCTAATCTAACTACAGATTTAGGGATCAAATTTACCATGTCCGATGAAGATTCAGGAGTTCTCGGATCTGGTATTACCGTGAAATCGTGCAAATTGTCATTGTGAGTGCGTCCGTCTATCACCGCACCTTGAAAAGTTTCTTCCATATGCAGAAAGCTAATAATTTGTTGATCGTCGTCGAAGACTCTCCAGTTCGTGATGTTGTCGAGAACGGATGGCCTGAACAACAGTTCAACGGAGAATGCACCCAGGGACAAGCCTTCTACAGGAAAGAGTTTGGAAGCTACGTTAGCTAATAGATCAGCTTCAGAATTATTCAATCTAGGAATAGAATTTATATTGAAAGCAGAGAATTTATTCATTAAATTCCATACCTTGGATTGGTAGCTTTTAAGATGTGGAGACAGACAGTGGATAGAATCTCTTACCTGTCTAACCACGATTTCGGAATCGCCAAAGATGGTCAAGTTTTGAATGTTCATGTCTACAGCTTTTCTAAGGCCCTGCAGTAAAGCCTCATATTCTGTTGTGTTATTAGTACATTCAAATTCTAGTCTACATGCAATCAATTTTTTGTTACCTGCTGGATCGATAATAATGCAGCCTGCACCAGCTCCTTCTTTGGACTTTGAACCGTCGAAATAAAGAGACCAAATTTGATTTTTATCGGGTGTATGTGATCGTTGTGTAGAAGTTGTTGGCTGTACATATGCTACAATCTCAGACTGTTGTTCTGGATTGGTAATAGCTGAAGTCTCAGCCATGAAATTGTCGAAAAAGGTATCCATCCCTTGTACTTCGGGTGAATCAGCAGAAAGTGTAAATGGTTTGTTGGGATCATTCAAATCTGTGACCGTGAACTTAAGGTAGCGTTCACGCTTTACCTTGATCTTGTTGGTCTTGCCATTCTCTGGAAGCCATAGGTGAGACCAATCTGTCGCGAAATAGCCGTGTAGTTTCTATGACCAATCCCTACTTAAAAACAGACCATACACTTCTGGAATATCCACAACAATAATATCAATGACTTGATGAACTTTGGGGTTAGACGATAATCTTATAAGAACATTCCTTAATTCGCCTACAACTTTAACATTGGTTCGATCAAGTTGGATGATTTTTAAGGTGGAGGGTTCAACTTCAACGTTAATATTCTGACACACATACCATGGCATCACATTGGATGACGCTCCTGAGTCTACCATACAATTGTGCACGTTTCTATTAAAGATTTCGAAAGTTAGCAAAAATGGAGGTACATTTTTGCGAGTACTAAGGGTGGTAGTTTGTGGCGTTTTACTTGCAGTTTCTAAAGCTACTTTATCTACATTGTTTACATTATTTACATTATTTACAGGAAGGCTTCCTTTATCATGAGGATCAGGATTATTCCTAGTGGAAGTCTTATGAGGAACTTTGTTCTGAACAACCTTGTTTGAATTACCATTTTTACCATTCTCTGTGATATTCTATAACATTTTTTGTAGCAGGAATGGAAATTTCAATAACTCATAAACAGAAATGTTAGCCCTTAACTTTTTAAGATATTCAACTAAATCATAATCTAAGTTGGGGTTCACATGACTTTGTTTAGTCTCAGCTGGTTTAGATTGCTTTGAAGGCAAAGTCGTAGTGTTTTCGGAAGAAGGTTCGTTTGTTGTCTTACTCCTAGTATTATAGGGATGTACTGTCTCGAAGTTAGCTTGAAAGATGCTATCCGAAAAGTGTCCAAAAATATTTGGAGAAGACTCTTCTTCTTGAACTATCTCTTGTTCAACTACCTCCTCAGGAATCTCAGGAGGCATCAAGTTATCCTGGGCTTCTAGAATCGTTTGAAGGGTGTATTGTAGACTTTCTAGATTAAGGCCCTCGGTGGTTGGATTAGGTTGGTTGGTGGGAAAAGGCTTCCGGAACGAGGGATTGTAGGGACCTTTGCTCGAGGAAGCTTCTCCGGTCGTCCTTTTCAAATCTATAACTTGATTTGATAGTTTTTGAACGACTTTAGTTAAGTTTTCTAAATCAGAGCTTTCAGGTTGTGTTTTACTTTGAGTAGGTCTAGGAAGGATTTCGATCTTCTTTTTGGAAGATGAACTAGTCTTTGTTTCATTGTTAGTAGTGTATTTTAGACTAAGTATGTCTTCTTCAATCTGGCTGGCCTCCTCGAAGGCTTCTAACAACGTGGCTTTCTTAGATCGTTTAACCCAAATAGCTATACTTTGATGCAAGGCCTTAGCATATTATGCTATTATAAGATTCTCGGCAGGCATAGAATCCGTAGGGATTCGGTTTTTAAGTGTTAAGAATCTTTGATTAAAGTCTTTAAATTTCTCTTTTGGGTTCATTCTTAAGTTGGAAATCTCGATGACTAGGACTTCCAGAGGCTTATCGTCTCCGAACTTTTCCAAAAAGCATGACTCAAACGTTTCCCAAGACATGATGGTATGGGGTTGTTGGGAAAAGTACCATGTAGAGGCATTGCCCTCGAAAGTATAGGGGAATAACCTACAGACTACGTCTTCATGCTCGACATTGCGGAGTCTTATGGCTAACATAAACTTTTTAATGTGATCTTCAGCGATCTGTTTTGAGTCAGGGTCAAACTTGGGAAGCCACTTCTCTGGATGTTTGGGTAAGGGATGATGATCTCCAGGTACAACTACGGCATCTTGGTCGAGCCAAGGTCTAGAAAGATTGTTCTGGTTGGCCATTGGTGTAGTCGGTGTGGAAGGCTGAGAAGGGGAACTGCCTTCGTCAGAAGAGTCTTCTCCAGAAGAAAAAGGGGATGATGGAGGTGGTGAGGGTGGTATCCCAGATCCTCCTACAGTAGGAGTGAGGATTGGATATGTAGGGTTCACAGTGAGGTTAGCGCCTCCGAGTTTCTCTCTGATATCATAGAAGTATAAAAGTTGGTCCAAAGGTCGATTTGGTTTCCTCAAACGGGCTAAGGCACTATGTCTTCTTATGAGAGATTGGCGGACAATCTTTTGTATGTCACCACATGTAGGATTTGGGGTTGCTGGCTCAACTGTGATCTGTGGATCATCGGTTGATGTGGTTTTTGTTTGAGGGGGAATGTTGTCATTCAAATGACTTATTGTCACTATAGGTGAGTGGTTAGGTGGTGGAGGAGTCTTACGACCACCTCGTGCCATTAATAAACTTCAGGCCCTCCTTCTAGCGCCATTTGTTGACGGGCGAAATTGAACGCTCGTCAACTGGAAGAGTGGATCTGGTCCGGGGTTGTCTAAATAACCCAAGCCATTTGGGATAACCCACCCTGACGGGTTTAGCGGCTCCATTGGCCGATCTAAGTCCTAGAAAAACAAAAGAAAACTACTCTAAATAAACTAATCTAAATAAAAATAACAATCAAAACAAACTAATAAACAAATCTGAACTACTAATATATACAATTTACTATCTAATACTATAATAACTCTACAAAATTTAACATTCAACTATCAACAGAATTAAATTTTAATCACAAATGTACAATGTTTACAAATTACAGATTTAAATGAAAACCTGCAAAAATCATTGGTAAACTATCCTAAGACAGCAAAACTATTGTTTTTTTATTTTTATAATTTTATGAGAAAGAAATAAACTAAAAAAAACTATCTAAGCTAACCAACTAAAATGATAATTCTAACTAAGAATCTAAACTATATATATATCTAACTAAACTACTTAAATAACACTAATAAATTAACTATTAAACAACATATAGCAAACTGACCTGAAGTAATGCTTCAGGTTTGTCCTGTGTATGATGGTCGATTCAGCTGTTTGGTGGGAGGAAACCCGCACCAGATTCTCCACGAGCTTCTCGTAAACGAAAAGCTATTGTGCTCTTCAAATATAAATAACAGGACAAACAAGACATAAAAAATTACAGCAATCTTATAATTTACAAGTCGTCACAGCTAGATAAATCTGTGTGCAAAGACTTGTACAAAGTGATTCATTTAACGAAAAAGGTAAACCTGTAATTCATTAAATTGAAGCAGACTAATTGTTGTATCTTTAAATAAGAGAGATCAGACATGGACAACATATAAATCAAATCCCATCAACATGCAATGAATCATGATAGCTAAAGTAGTCGATAATTAATTGCAAACTGATATGCAGAAAAATTGAAACAAAAGTTTGATATATTGAAAGTGAAAGTTGTTACAAGACATCAACTTTCATCTCAGTCTGAATCATAAATCCATAGTCTGGTTCTCTCCACAGTGATCATGCCTTATTACAAAAAATTGACAAGTATTTAAAGACTTCCCACAGGGTAAAACATCCTTGTGGAAATAATCAAAACAATTTACAAAAATCTGAGGATAATATCCCAAGTCTCTATTTCTTACTCAAGCTAATAACCTAAAACAAAACCATATCCAAAGTATCTCCTAAACTGCTACAGCATGCCCAATTAATCATTGTAATTCGTATGCACCTGAAAGAAGACAAAAATAGACAAGTTTAGAGGATATTTTATTGATAAAGTTGACAAAAATCTAATTTTTTAAGACTAGCTATAGAATCTTGCAATTCTATAGTTGGTCTAATTTGAACACAGAATCATTTCAAAACCAATTCTAATCTTAAAAATTATATTCAAACTATTAAACAATATTTAATTGCTAATTGGAAACCAAACGAATCATTCAAGTCAAAACTTGTATGCAAAATGAAACAAACAAAATCATGGTCAACCAAATGGTAACAGAGATACATGCACTCTGTTCAATTTGTTATCACCAATTTGGGGTAAACAGAATCGCATTAGATAATTCGACAGTAATGAAATGATTTTCATGAACCAATTCCAATCGACACAAACTGTAACCGGTTAAACAAATCATGCATGCAATAGTTTATGTCACTTCAGCCATCAACAAAATCATTGTCGAATCCAAACGAAATCAACATGATCATTTTTTAAATTAATAGAACTATATTAAACATATATAAACGATCATGCTAATCGTGGCACGCAACAATCATTTGCAAATCAAATCAAACATGAACGAATCGAAACAGTTTGGGGTCGACACAATCGTTATGAATCAACACAGCTCCACGATTTCAGCAAATAGATCTTTTGCACATGTCAAATGTAATCAAAATCCAAACGAGAATATTGATTCAATACAGAATAGAGTCGTTCTTGGTAAATCGAAGTCAACAGGGTTGTTTTGAGTCTATTAGGAGCAAACGAAACTAATCGAAATCAAGCCAAATCGATTATCCTAAATCAAACGAACGGAATTGATTCAAAACCAAACCAAACCAAATCAAAGACCAATCAATTGCTTATACTAAGTTGGGCACAACAAAATCACATAACCAAATCATAGCTACATTTGAGTTTAGTAAAATGAATCTACTGTACAGGATCCACAACATAACAGTTTTTAATGATCAAACTATAACAGAATCATTTCAAATGTATTAAAACGAATAGAGCTAATTTGAAAGCAAAATCGAATCCGTTATATTAATTCAAGCAAACTTACAAAGAAAAATTCATATTGAAATTCATACCTGGACAATCAGAAAACAAATCAGTCATGATAATTTGGAATTGACGAAGGTTGTTGTCGCTTCGACATTCCTGAAGACAATCGAACCGGTGGTTTTTTGTTTCTTCTCATTAGCTTGAAGCCTGTCCCATTCTTTTGACAGCACTGTAACTTGGTCCTCTAATGATTTGATCTTTGATTGCAACAAGGGAACGTCGGTGTAATAACGCTCTACCCAAACATTACATTGGATACATGATGTTTTCTCGGGCTTTGATATCACAGGCGAGGGTTTGTTCAGGTTACCAGGGGTTTCCTTGTGCAGCTTGATTCCTGGGTAATTTGGATTGTTTTTGAGGCAAGGGGGTAAATTAGAGACATAGTCATAGGGTTGCTTGGAGCATAGGCCATGGGAATAGGAGTACTCTTCAGCTAGGAAACGCTCGATATCGGAGTCTGAGTCCTCGCTTAGCACTATGGGCTTTTGGTCGATGTTTTGTTTAGGCCCGTTCCAGGCAAGTCTCGATATCAATCGAGCATTTTTCTTCCATTTACTGTTGACAGAAGGATTACCCTTGACTTTCTTACTCACAGGCTTCTTTACGGCCTCAGTCTTGTCTTTTGTACACGGGTTGGCTAGGGTATCGGGTAGGTCGATGTCAGGGAAATCCGAGGGTTTGGAAGGGGGTAGAAGGATATGAAGTGGCACGGCTGGTCCAGCCAAAGTCTCACTAACCACAGCCTTATCGATTTGAGAAGACTCCGGATTAGCAAAACCATTTCTAGATAGAAAGGCTTGCCAATTATCGCCATGAAGGCTCAAATGATGGACGATAATGAGTTTAATTAAGTTGTGATGAAAAAGGATGCTATCAGCCTTCTCGCGCTTGAATCTCTTAGACATCTTGTAAAGACTATGCAAGAAGTAATGCGGCATGTTCAAAGGATATCCCATTAAATTCATCAATAACCGGAGGTGATACAAAAAAACCAAGCCATACCGACCTTCACAGGTCACAAATTGTTTCACAATTACCAAAAGATCGTGCCACCTGGCTTTGAGGGTAGAAATAGGAGTACCTTTATCACAGGATACAACCTTCCTTGATACGAATAGTAATGGCCACGGCACCTCGTCGACTTTGGAATTTTTAAACCACCTTTGGCCTGTAGCCGACAATCCTGTAGCAGAGCTTATGAATTCTTCATTCAGCTCGAGTTGTATGTCACCTACTTTAGCCCTGCACCTGTCAAAGTTGAGTGTGAATTGTTGGGCAACCGAAAGGTTGAAACCCTCGAACCTCTGTATAAACACCAGCCAACCACTATTTTCTAAATCCTTACGGGAATTATCAAATAGCAACAAGGCTTGGCTACCATTTGGCTCTATGCGCACCACCGGTGCCATAGACAGGAGCACACGGTGAGTAGGGTTCACGGGATAGGGTTCGAACAGAGTATACGCAGGGGCAGAATTCTCACAGGCTTACCCGAAAACACCAGAGGTGACCCGGGATAGGGGGAAAGCATTAATGACAGAATGTGCGAAGGTGGTGGAGCTATTTCGGCCCATGCAAAACATTCATTTCACACAGTACAACTGACGGTGCATATAACGTTCAAACCACTATTGCATAGGTTAAAAACCATGCCATTGAATCAATCAATGAAGCCTATGGTAAGTCGACCAAACATTTGCACGAGCGATAGTTTTATCATAGCTTTAAAACCAAACAATGAATCAAAATCAATACCAAGGGTTCGATCATATGAAATATGTGTTGTGTGAAATGATTTATACCAAGGGTATAACCATAACGCCAATCATTTTCATGAAACCAATGTGTCAAGGGAATCGATCAAAGACTAGAGAAATCAAACCATCTATAAACCAACGATTGAATCACAAGCCTTAACAAATCATATTAACAATTAAAGAATGCCAAATGAATAAGGATCTTGGAGTCTTGTTGACTGTATAATCATAATCAAATTGTAAATGCAATGGGCATATCGACAAGAATGATCACAACAATCCAGTGACGATTTTAATGTGACTTCAAAAGCCAATTTTTCACACTTGCAGTCATGAAAACGAGAACCAAGGTAAGTGTGCAAACGCACGAAATAATAGTGTCGTTTTATTCAAGGATTGCGACGAAAATCAAGGTTTGCAAAACATTGGTGTAGGCAGCTTATAAGGACAGTAGAAAAATGACAATTGGCTGCCAACAGACCTCTTGTTCAACAAACTCTTGGACGAATGCATCGTTCATAGGTCCTTCCAGACGTTGTTCAGCTAC
Organism: Picea engelmannii; assembly: GCA_009831015.1. Classification (NCBI taxonomy): domain Eukaryota; kingdom Viridiplantae; phylum Streptophyta; class Pinopsida; order Pinales; family Pinaceae; genus Picea; species Picea engelmannii. The sequence continues at coordinate 1,556,381 of ML779490.1, read as the reverse complement.
ATTAATAACCTACTCTAGTTTTTCTCCTCGGCCTTCAACTTCTGTGAACAATTGGTAGGCCTTATATTGTACGAGTTGGAGTCTTTGAGTTACTTCCATAACTCTGCTTTGAATAGCATGAATCTGTTGCTAGGTGGTGTGTTTCTCTTGATATCTCTTCATTATTTCCACAGCTGACAGGAGCTTCAACTGTGCATGTATCATTTCATATTGATACTTCACCTCTTGGAGCTGTGACTCCAGTGCTCTTAATTCTAGACTCTCAACGAGTCGCATGTATGTTAGGGTACTACGATCACTTAGTTTCTTGTATTCCATAGCAAGGGCCTTTAATCTCTCAACTGCTCTCCTGGCAATTGCTTCTCTTTGGTCCTTCACATCTTGTGGGGTCTCAGGCACTACGCATAGTTCTAAGTCTGTGATGCATTGTTGTAGTTGTTGGATCACTTCTTCAATCTGATCTACTTGTTGTGTAACTCGATCTTCTGCCTTTATTTCTATGATTGTCATAGAGAGAAGTTCTATGTTGACCGCTTCCTTTACTTCGATTTGCTTGGCAAGCAACTGTTCTTTTCCTTAATGTATTTGTGCTTTTTCTTCGTCGAACTTCACTTGGAGGGAAATATTTTCCTATTCATAACTCGATGTTGTTCTACAAGTACTCCTTGTACTTGCATCAAAGCCTATGTGGCTTATTCTATTTCCTCTTGTTCTCGTCGAAGGCAAGCTTCGACTGTATCAGCTAATCGGTGGAGTTGGGTTGGCTCGTCTCCCAGCTCTGGTGTTCCCAATGGTAGAGGCATAGTGGAGACTGCATAGCTAGACTATAGTGCCTGTTGTACCCCTCGAAGTTTGATTTCAATCCTATCATACATTGCTTCCTGCTTGGCCTCTTGTTTTACTGCTATTTCTAGTGAAGCATCGTTCAGGGCTGCTATGAGGAAGTCGAAGTCGTCAGAGGTGAGGATAGTCTACATCTTGGTCATGGAGGCTTTTGATTTCTTCCGGGAAGAAGGTTTTAGAGGCAAACCCTTCCTCTTCTTCAGGGGATCAACCTCGTCTCCTTACTTCTATTTGACTTCTTTGTCATCTAACTCTTCGCCATCACCTCCTTGTTCTTGTGATATGGAAGAAGTCTTCACATATGCACTGTCTAATCCTTGGACCTCTTTGGTCTTCTTTGTCTTGCTAGGTCCAGGTGTATCTTGCATAGTTTCTGGGCTGTCGATGTTGGATATCTCTGCAGGGTTGGTGGGGATAAGGAGGTCAACAGAACATTCCTTAGTAATCTCCTTCAGGTCCTCCTCCATCAGCTTGTAGTAGGACTAAAGTTGTTGCTTATGTTCATCGACGCACGTTGTAATATAAATGAAATGTCGATCTGTGTTGAACTTCATCAAAGGAAGGAACTGGTGTAGAGTGTTCAGAGTCATGTGAGGCTCAGACTGGATGGCTCTTTTCAGTTGATCGTAGTAGGTATGAAAAACAACATTTGATTGCCACTGTTTGTTCATATCGTTGGAATACCAAAGTGTGCTGAACTTTGCATCCAGTGGCTCAAATGGCTTGATGTTGGGGAAGGTCTCACCTTCTGGCATCTCCCGGGCAATGACTACGATAAGGATTAAAATCCAACTAAAATGGAATTAATAACCTTGAACTTGTGCTTCTATGCAGTCTAGTTCCAACTAATTCACCAGGTACTTTGCCCAATTTATCTGTAGGCCTTTCACGCACTTCCCTGGGAGGTCGACTACAAAACCGGTGACTTCGGTAGGTCGGTTATTTCTTAATAACTTCCCTGAAATCAACTGACAGGCGAGGCACACTGCGCCACTCTAGATAGAAGCTACCTTGTAGCCTCGAGTCCCCTTCTCAACATCACCGTAGGTTTCCTTGATCCTCTATACTAGAGCGCGATCCATGGATTTTCCTGGATAAAAATCCTGTGGATTCGGTCCCTGCATACTCAACCCTGTGATCTGATTGATCAGCATCAAATCAACTGTGATACGGTGGTATATCCACAAATATCCGCCATGGTAACAAAAAAGAAGCAACTTGACACAGGCATTTACCTCCTGGTGTCTTCTGAAGTGTGGGATCTTCATAGCATTCAGCAGGGTGGACTGCGCGAGGTTATGGGTCCATGTCTGGGGGATTATCTTAGAATTATTCCCCTTCATTCTGGTCAGGTACTTATGTGGGGCGAGCATGTTATAGAATTTTCAGTCACCGGCGTTGAAGTCATTGAACTTCAACGCTGCAATCTTGTCTTGGTCAGCTCGAACTGCGCGGATCCCCTTCAGGAGGTTCGCAGTGACCAAGGTGTACTCGAAATCTCTGGGCACGCTATATAAATTTACTACACTGCTCAGAGATGGTATGTAGGTGGTAATATAGTCTGGATCAATTTGGCATTCACTAGATCATCCCGGTACTTGGTTCACTTTTCATCTGATGGTCGAGATGGTCCAGCTCCACGAGCAGTCGACGAAAATGCTTGCACTGTTCTTTTGGATGAATCCTATACACCTACAGATAATCCTCTCTCTGACATGAATATTTCAGTCATCAGTTCAAGGAGTACTTATGTCACAACTTCTTTGATTGCATTGAGCTCCTCGAACATACGTGCTCGGGATTAACTAGATCGGGTTCAGATTAACTTAGACACGACAATGGAATAGATTGCAACAATGTGATGATCACTATGAAAGATCAACTTAGTCTGCGATCTCAACTTCTTGGTTATCAAAAGTGTTCTCGGTGCATGTTGCGACGGGATAAATAGGTAACTCGGCAACGGGTCGCTTGCAACTAGTATGAAACCTTCATGAACTCTGTTATGTCTATTATGGCATGGTCCCAATGGTCTGATGGCGAGATATCTAGTCATAAATTCCTTTCTACCCATTCTGAGTGTTGGTCTAACGGTTATAATGTCCTCAACGGCTATATTGCTTCACCATGGCGAAGTGCCATGTGTCGTTGTGCTGATATCCCGACGAAGCTCCAATTTTGCAAATTTTCCTTCTGCGAGGTTCCTTCTGGATCTTTATGCAACTTTTCGATCTTATCTCTCTTCTTACTTAGTTTTCTAGCCTTCTTTACAGTGAGCTTTGTCTCGGTATTCCTTTTCCCATTCTGATTCTTATCTTATTTTGAGATAGTGACTTTTCTTTGTTGAGATTCTTTCCTAGGATTCAAGGGTAATATTTATTTTTTATCAGGGATAGGTATTTCAGTCTTTTGTGGGTCCTCTAGTGTTCTTGCAACATTGATATCTATGTCGTTTTTGTGAAATAGTCGTGATATGTTCTCTTGTTCTTCAATCAAGTGTGTGATCCTTTTAGTTATAAAATCTTTTAACTCTTGCTTCTTCTGCCCTAAGACTTCTTCTTCTTCCTTCCTTCTGGCTTGATTCCTTTCAATCCAAGCTCTTCCTAGTAACATGTTAAATGGAGAGTTGTCCTCAATAAATTTAATGATCTCAAAATCTTCTTTTGTCGAAGTTCCATTGACATTCATAGGTATCTGAGTGAGCTTCCCACATAGGGTTATCAGTTTTCCTCTGAATAATATTATTCCTCCCAACGAAGGAACCATAGCATAATTTCCTAAAATTTCCCAGGTTCTTTCTGTCATAACATTCACCTGTGTTTCCTCATCCAGAACACAGTCAATGTCGAAGTCTCCTAATCTTTCTTCAATGCATTATTTTTCTTTGAAGATCTCTGATAATCTGACATGTCGGTGGTCATTCAGGGTTTCTCTCATCTGTAACAATAATTTCTCTGATTCTTTCTGGGATTCTGCCATAATCTTAGTTTCTGGATCTGCCTTAGGTTTTTCTTGGTTCAGATTCATTCTTTCAACTTTAGCAATCATTCTAGAGCAATCCAATACTTCATGGTCCATAGATTTACAACAAAGACAACTAGGTCTTCTCCCAGGGCATTCCTTAGCAAGATGTCCTAGTTTTCTGCAACTATAACAGAGGTTTAATCCTCTCTTTCTTTTAACTGATCCCCAACCCTTTTTTGTACTGAGCGCTAGGATCGTAGGAGATAACCTGCAAAAAAATCTTTCCAGGATCCTGCATCCATTTGTTAGTCCAAATATTCTTTCTATACATAGGTATAACATATCTTTCACTATTCTTATTAGATCTACTCGTGTCAAACCTTCTTTCATCTACCAGTACTCTAGTTTTCGAGCTAGGACAAGATCTATCAAACATACCTAGATCCATGCTTTAGAAACAAAAATTTCCACTTGTCTTACTTCTACAGAGCACAAAGCTTTCAGATCTAGAACTTTTCACTATTCTTACCTTTATAAGAGCATAAAGCTTGCATATCTTACCTCTTTTCTTCAGATCTAACCTCTTTTCTTGGAACATAGCTTCACAAGTCAAGAAGAATATTGCACACTAGGGAAACATATCTACACACGAAGCTTTCTCAGTTTTAGGTTGAATCTTTTCACAAAGGTTCTTCTTCCTTAGTTCCCAGCAATCACAGTTTCAGTCCCGACAATGGAACCATTTGTTGGCACAAGGGAAGACCTAGGGTTCAATGCTACAACAGCACACCAAAAAAACCCTAACTACCGGCCCTTTCGGCAACATTTTTGAAGCAGATGAAGTCTCACCCAAGGTAGAGGAAGGAGTGGTTGCAGGACTCAGATGTATGCAACCTTAGTTGGGGCACAGATCTGTGATTCTATTATTTAACAGAGCGTTCGACAGTAAACCTTCATCAATATCTAACCAATATCTACTTTGCAGATAAAACAGAGCATCGCAGCATTCACCCAGATCTAATGTATATAAGCACTTAGCATAAGGAATTAGATCAGATCTAGCAGATTCAAGCACTAAGTAAGTTCACAGAGGTTATATCTAGCATCCAGATTCATCATAAGCACAACGTATAAACAGATCCATCTATCTATCTATGTCAAGCACTTAGCAGATAACACATAAGTACACCAACACATCGCACAAAGCAGAGAAACATAGCATATACATGGTTCACCCCCACCCTGGGGCTACATCCACCAACTCTTCTTCTTTATTAGCTTCTTCAATCAGATACATGCACAAAGCCACAAAAACCTTACTCCACATAGGACAGGAGATCTATGCACCTCACTATATCCTCCTTCCTTGCATTACAGCACAAATCCCTTCATAGTTTGTTACAACCACTTGCACTTAGCTCTGCAAGTCTCTCACAGTATGCACAAAGCATTTACAAGCCACACTTTCACTTAGAACAACATCACATAGATTCCTCTTCTCTCTTTTCTTACATCGCCTAGACATCTATTTATATATTACAAAATAGGCCTAAGCATGGGTAAACCCATGGGTCGACATTCCCATACCTGTTACATATTCCCAAATCCCAAAAAGGACCCAAAAAGAGGTTGAGATCCCACGATCTCTGCTTTGTCTTACGCTCTGCCTTCAACGGGCTGTCGAAGTCCAAAGTGGTCAAACTTGACCAAGGATCTCTAAAAAATTGGTCGAGGGCCAACAACAATAAGTCTCTCCAAGAACCCTATTCAACACTCAAAATCAAAACACATTCCAATAAAATACCACTATCTAAGAGATCAGGCTGAAAATAACATTAAATTGGAATATGTTCCAACACAAGAACAGGTGGTAGATATTTTCACAAAACCCTTAAGCAGAGATGTATTTGAATATCTAAAGAAAAAATTGGGACTAATCCCTCTTCCAACCTAAATCTCTCCAAAAAATAATAATAATAATGCATCAATTGGCACCTATTCAGGGGGAGACAACAATCAACATCAGAAGGAGTCATTTAGTTGTGACAGGAAAAGTGTGATTGCAAGAGGAGTTACCAATGGTCAAGAATTTGATCAGAAGATTTAGATAGACAGATCATAGGAGGAGAAACTCTTTTCCATTGATGTCAAAGGGGGAGAGTAAATTCAGAGGAGAGAAGCATCATCATAGGGGTAGATTATGTATGAAGTTGTGAGTTTCCATCAATGACAAAGGGGGATATTGTTGGGCATAGTGTCATTGATGTATTTTCATTAATGTCAATAGTCGATGTCTTTGATGTGATGATAAGTTGAGATAAAATCTCAGGAGGGTTAGCGAATGAAGATCAAAGCTCAGAAGAGATGGTGTGTTGAATCTTAGAAGAATCATTGGGGGATTAGTCAATGATCAGATCATATCAAAACCATTGATGCACAATTTCAAAATCAATGGCAGGGATGAATTGCGGAGAATAAAAGAAGAATTAAACGAACCATTGGTTACAATCCCACAATCGGTCTAGATCATCATATCTCATACACTCAAATTTCAACGATTGTGATAGATCCAACAAACGATCAGATTAAGTAGTGACCGTCGGATGTGCAATCACCAAATCTACGACATGGATAGATTGCGGAGAGTGAAAGGAGAATTAAACATCATGCTATTACCAATCCTGCAATTACTCAGGACCATATGATCTTATAGCTTTGAATATCGATGATTGTGGTTGATCTAACAAATGATAAGATTAAGTCGGATTAAGTTGTGAATGTCAGATGCACAATTGTCAAATCAACGATAGGGATAGATTGCGGAGATCAAAAGGTAAATTAAATATCATGTTATTTCCAATCACGCAATTATTCAGGACTGTCAGATCTTATAACCTCGAAGATCGATGATTGTGGTTGACTCACCAACAACGCACAACTTCAAATTGTGGATTTTTGGTGACGAGTTAAATAAATCGCAAGTTGTGGTTCGGCAACCATCCTTGATCATTGATCTACTTCTAGTGTCCTCATGACCGTTGGATCACTTTAAGTGGAAGGATAGGATAAGCGGGGAAAAACAGTTGAGAATTCGATTATCTGAATACCCGTCAGTCGTTGGATAACTTTTTAGTGGAAGGATAGGATAAGCTGAAAAAGTCTGAGAATTCGATTATCTAAATACCCGTCAGCCATTGCATCACTTTTTAGTGGAAGGATAGGATAAGATGAAAGATTTGAGATCTCGATTATCCGAATTCTCATCAGTCGTCGGATTAAAATTAATTGGAAGGACGGGATAAGCAGAAATAAATTATTGACTGTCGAATCATCCGAAGTAAGCCTCAACCATCTGATTCAAGAGGACATGTGGTAGACCACGTCAGCAGACCACATCAGCAAGGACGTGTGGGAGATCTATGTTAGCAAACCACATCAGCAAAGACATATGGTAGATCACATCAGCAGACCACATCAACAAGGACATGTGGTAGACCACGTCAGCAAGGATGTGTGGCAGAAGACCATGTCATCAAGTACACATGGCATAATCAGATGATGACATGTGTCAAGATGAAATTGGCTCATGCCATGTCAACACGTGACGTTAATAAATTACATCACTCCAGAAGAATTACTTCGGGAGTTTCACCAGTAGAAAATGACAAAAGCTCTGAAGTCCCGAAGGACGGAATCCCGAAGTAGACATGGTTCATCCAATCCAAAGAAACACTTCGAGAGAATTCTCATCCATCGATCTACTATAGTGGAAGGATAGCGTAAGTTGAAATAGATGAAGTCCCGGAGTAAAAGGTGGCCATCCATCACGATGCTTGATTAAGTCCTAGCCATCAGATTAAACAATGAAATGATGAGTGTAAGGATCAAATATGACCATTGATTTGTTTCCGTGAAATAAACCATCCGATCTGATTCAAAGGTTTGAAAATTTGAAAACACGAATATCCAAAGGGAAAAGTTCTATCAGCCGTTCATCTCATTAGAATATTGAATCATGATCATTGAAATTGATAAGCGCTCAAGTGCGTGTTTGTCCTAGTGTTTGGCCATCGTCGTTGGTCATATGATATAAGAGATTTAAATGAAAATATAATACGGCGTTGTAATTGGTAAGCCTGTGGTTCTGTAACACTCAATCACATGTAATGGTTTGAAGGAAGCGCCTCCACAGAATTCGGTTTCTATGAAAATAACAAAGATTTGAGATCGAGTTTAAGGGATGAAATTGATCCATATGTGATAAATTTATGAAAATCCTTCACTGTAAAAATAATAATCAATGATTATGGTTAATTTAAACAAAGAGGTGCGATGGTTCAAAACCAAGGGACACAGTGTATCACTCTCACACCATTTTGAAGAATATATAAACGAGGAAGAGTGTTGAGAAGAAAAGTGTCTTTGTAGTCTGAATCAGAGAATATATTAAATCAGAGAAGCAGAAAGAGATGCAGTAAAAGACTTGAAATAAAAGTTTGTCAAGATTCATAAAATCAAGGGTGGTTGGGTGGTGAAAGGGCAGGTTGGTGCCTGCAGAGGGAGTTGTTGCTTCCTTGTCAGTTGTAGCTGACTAAACAGGTGTTGTATCCTCCTACCAGTTGGTGCTGGTGAAAAAGGGTGTGGGTGCATCCTGATCAGTTGGTGCTGATAGAAAAGGAAGAATATCTTCCTTCTATGTAACATGTAAAACAAATTTTGTAGTTAATAGAAAAGCATTTGTGGTTTTTCCCATTTGGGTTCCATGATAAATATTGTGTCAAAATTATGTTTTCATAAATAAAATAAAATAGATAAAATTATTGTGTCACTGATTCACCCCCCCCCTCTCAGTGACAATATATGATCCTTCAAGGACAATAATAACCACCAGCCACAATAGTCGTTGGTAAACCCCCCAAGACTCAATGGCAATGTATCCCACAACCTCCTTGGGCATCACACCTTAGTGGAAAGGGTCAAACTAACCAAGCTATTCCTTGGAGCTTATAACTTGATGATATTGACACTTAATGACCTTTACACTTGCAGATTCATTGTATTGCATACTTTATAAATGAATTTTTTTGTATTGTACTCAATGTAATCATTTTCCTCTTTATCGCATAAATTATAATAAATTAACACAAGGTAAATTATAGTTGATAAATCACTTATGAGTATTGTCTTTTGGGATTTGCAATGAAGGATTATGTCCTTGTCTATGAACATCAGAATACTTGATTTGTCAAAGTTTGATATTTCTAACTACACACACACACTATCATTTTCACATAACCAAAAGAGAGAGAGAGAAAGGAGAATTTTTTTTTGAAAGAGGCATTTTTTAAACTCATGCTTGTCGTCCTATTTCATGCAACTTAGCTAAAAAGCTACATGTATGCAAGAAAATATAAAAAATTATAAAATATATCTAAGGTAAAATGATGAATTTTAGGAAAAGCTAAGAATTTATTTATCTTCATTGTTTGAATTTGAAACAAGATTGTATTGATCAAGGAGGGAACGAGCTCTTCTAAGCTTTTCATATGCTATCAAGAAAAGTCCAATCTTGACATTAGTCAACATTTCCTTCTACATTTACTATGGTCTGAGAATATATCCAACAAATGGTGGAACTTCTCCTTGGAAAACACTTGTTCAAAAAAGATGTCCAAAAAATAATTGATTTATTTAACAACCAAGCCAAAGACTAGAAGCATTGGTATATTTTGAAAGATGAATTTAAGCTCACTGATACATCGTAGTGGATCCTAGATAAGTTTAAAAGCATTATTCCAAACAATATTCCCATTGAGATTGACTTGTGAGACCCTTTGGCCTAGTCATGGATTGGCATTGGAATTTCTCCAAAGCCTTTAAACAATATAAACCAAATGATGGATATCGATGGTTATGCCCACAATCCAACACTGATGCTAGGATTACTAAGATCTAGTGCCTTCATTTGAAACAGAGGACCTAACTCTTTTAGATTCCCTCACTATGAAAACCTATTATAGAGCCAAAAAAGACATTCCCTCACTATGAAATCCTATTATAGAGCCAAAAAAAACAATCTTTGTGTGGTCCCTCATGATGGGAGGTCTTTCTCTTGGCCACAAAGTTCCACATTTGGGAATTGATCATTTTAAATTCCATATCTATTGAAGGAAGGAAACTCTCAAGCATGTGTTTTGGTATTGTGATAATGCTCAATCACGCTAGGGTTGGGTATACATGTTATGTAGTAAAGTCCTCCCAGCCTAGATCCCCTAGAAAGCATCCCTCCTAGGTGATAGGATTTCTTGGGCCATAGAATTTTGAGCATTGGTATCTTCTTCATTCTAAAATTCTATAATTTATTTGGAAAATAAGAAATAAATTATTATCTAAGGAGGTAAAATATGACAAGAGGTTCTCTTGGTATGATGTTGCACTAATTTTCTCTAGCTTTCACCTATAGATTTCAACGCAATTCAAGAAAAGCATGTTGAACTAGTTCTTTGTAGAATGAGCAAGGAGCCTTCAACTAATAGTAAATACCCCTGCCAGATCTATCTAGTCTCATTGTTCATCTTTCCCTCAACATCATGTGGGTTGTCTAGTTAGGGAACATCAAGAGTGGCATAACAATGTGCTTTTTCGACCTTTTTCAATTGATGATAAGTTTCATGCAATGCCCCTTGCCCTTTTTGAGGTTCAAAAACCCTAAGCCTAAAAAAAGGAATGACCATTCAAAGCCTATCCTCCCAAATGTTGAGCTTTCTTTCAAGGGTTGAGGGTTGTCGCCTTCTAAGAATGACCCACCCCTTGGTTCAAGTATTGATCTAGTTGTTGCTTAGATCCCTACTTCTTTGTTTAAGCCATTTGGTCAAGTTATGGATTTTGTTGTGTCGTGGCCTCATGGCAATTTTGAGTGGTTTAATCAAGGCAATTTTTGTACTATTGTTTTTCATCTGATAGTGTCTTACGCAAAACAAGTTTTTTGGACTCTTTGCTTGGTTGCTTTTTGGCGACCCACCCTTTTTGTATAAAATGTGTTGTACATATTGTTCATTTTGATAGTTAAAGGAAGCATTTATTCAAAAAATATAATAAATAAATAAATAATATTGTATTTTAAATATGTATCTTATTATTACACTTTTCCAAGACTTTAGTTAGAATGGTTGATGTAATATCATGATTATCAATTTTGTTAGGAGACCTGATAGAAATCTGTGGGGAGTCCAATTTTTTTTTATTTTTATTTTTTATTTTTTAAACAAGACAATGTCGTCGGATATCTGACTCCATGAAGTTTGCGTCTGACGGCTACGCCATAGGTCCAACACCCATAGGAGTCGGATATCCCAGCCAATTTTTTTTTTAATTTAGTTTAAAAAAATATATAGTGACGTCAGATATCCAACTCCATAAATTTTGCGTCCGACAACCACCCCATAGATTTGAATCCTATAGGATTTGGATATCCAACGGATCTAGGGGAAGAATGATCGACGACCCATCCATTGATCTGAAAGTCGTAGAAGTCGGATCACTGACAGATGGTCGACTAACTGACCATGGCCCACTGACGCTTAAAAAAAAAGAATGTCGTCGAATTATAGATGCATAACTGTCGAATTTCAAAAAAAAAAAATCTTATAAATGAACTATCAACTAGATTTTTTGTGTGTTTGAAGAAGAAGTTAGATGAATGAATGATAATTTTATGGAGTTTTGAATGTCTATGACATTAATATTGAATGATTGAAAAATATTATGTATCATATGCAAATATAATTTTATGGATCTTTGTTATTAGAGATTAATAATGTAAACATCAAGGCCATGGGCTGGCACTGTGACCTCCTAGTCTAGGATCATTTCTCAATAGAGCCGAATTAGCTTTCGGGATCACACAGACCCCAAAATTTCTTCTCTTCACCCATAAGCTACTCAATAAGCAGGCACGAAATTCAAATCCATGGGGGTCCCTTTTCTCCTGGAGACTCATGCATATGACCACGACTTAGGACCAAGCGCTTAGTGAAAAGGTTGTTTGACACTCCTGGACTCCGGTGCTCTGGAGTTCCTCTGCTCCAACCTTGAACACAGACTTCTCCCGAATATCCAAACCACCGAGTTCCCTGAGAGTTCAAGGATTAATGATCCACACTCCTCCTTTGATCAACGGTCTACGTTTTCTCCGGCTTCGAGGCTTCGGGATATTTACCCAATGTGACAATCCACTCCAATTCATCAGAGTTGCTACTGGCTGAATCTAGTCATAAAGTGACTTGAATAATAGGCATAGGTATTACCCTATCCTTCCACTTCTCCAACGTCAAAGTTAAGACTTGATCGGACAGTAGACAGGGATATTCCTCCCTTGCATGATCTTTTGTTGACAATGATTTCATGGCTCAGGGCTTCAGGAAATTTTTTGTTCCACTAAATAACGACCAAATCACCCGGAGTGTCAAATTCCTAATAACTCATAGATCTACATCTCTCTGTTATCCACCGAACCTACGACTAATATTAAGTCTGGGCTTCGAAGCTTCAGGGCTCCTGACAAATTCTAACTATTGCAAATTGTTGAAGTGGTGAAGTCTGAAGGGCTCAAGACTTAATGAAGACGCTTCTTCAGTGAAGGAATTCTCCACTTGCTTGAGTTCCTTCCTGAAACCTCACACTCGTTATTTCTCCTGAGCTTCGTCCACTTTGATGAAGTGAACCCTAGTGCACACTTTCACGTCTCTCTTGAGATTTTGACCCTTAAAACTTTATGGGCTTGTGCACTCCTTGTGCTAACTCTTAGGACTTTTAAAAGTCACCTGCACACTCCTTATGTTTGCTCTGTGAAGAATTGTGTTGTCTCTCCTGAGCTTATAAACCCGTAAAGGGGTGACCTCTGCAAACCTTGCATTGGCACTATGCACTCCTTGCACGAAGACTACCAGAAGAGAAAAAATTGAAACTTAATCAGAATGATAAACTCATTTAGTAAATAGACATCATCCACACACATAGATGCAAAAATACAATAACATAGTATCTATTCAGTTCCAAAAAGAGAAGAAACAAATTTTATAGTCTTCTCTCAGGAAATTTGAGAGTATTCTTTTTCATTCCAACAACAACTTCCTTCAGCATAGATTACATTGATTTATACATGAATTGGATTCTTGAGCCTTCCCTCTAGAATATTCTAGTGCTTTCACATCTCAATAAAGACAATCCTATCACTAATATTATTATAGTAAATGCTCATTTACAAGTTCATATACGAGTCGACGCTCAAAATATATGAAATCTTCAAACATTAAAGACAATTACAACTTTCTAGATGTACATATAATGGCTCTAGTCTTTAGATCTCAAGGGATCTTTAATTACAAAGGTTTCAAACTAGTTAATTACAAAGGTTTTAAATGTTGTGCTTCCTTGGAATCCAAACCAGTTAATGTGATGTTCTTTAACTGTATGTTGAGTTTCCTTCCACCATGCTTCATTAAATGATGATGGTGATGCTCCTACATCATACTCCCCTAGACAAAATATTCATGGGTTCATGTCTATGAGCTCCTCAAATCCCTTTCCATGTTTATGAATTTTTGCTTCAGTCATCCAACTAGAATCTTCTACTGGATGGTCCTTCCATTTGACTAAGTATTTGTAATAGACCTTCCTCCTGGTCATTTTCTTCTCTTATGCCATCACCTCTATAAGGATATAATTCTTCTACATTAAAAATTGGGGAAATTCCAATGTTCTCTGGCAACTCAATCTCATAAGCATTTGTAGAAAAATTTCTAAGGATTTTGCAAGGTCCTATACTCTTCAGCCTCAATTTCTTATATTTCCCTCGTGTGAATATTTATTTCCTCAGATGTGATAGAACCTAGTCTCCAACTTCAAAATTTACCTCTTTCCTTTTTTGATCTACTCTTTCCTTGTATCTCTGGTTGTTATTTTGCAGTTGGCCTTTGATTTGTTCATGCAATTTTTGCATTTCTGCAGTGAAGTCTTTTGATCCTACACTCCAAAATTTAGCTTGTCCCAAATATCTTAATTCAAAAATTCCTTTGGGGCCCATTCCATATATTATCTGGAATGGGCTCTTACCAATACTCATGTTTGGTGAATCATTATATGCAAATTCTTCTTGAGGAAGAACTTGATCCCACTAACTATGATGTTCAATTACTAAACTTCTCAGCAAATTTCCCAAGCTTCTATTCACTACCTCAATCTAGCCATCTGTCTGAGGGTAATATGATGAACTAAAAGACAATTTTTTCCACAGTTTCCTCCATAAAGTCCTCCAAACGTGTCCCACAAATTTTGTGTCCCTATCTGAGACTATGCTCCTAGGCATTCCATGCAATCTCATGATCTCCTTGAAAAACAAATTTATTATGTGAGTAGCATCACTTTTTTTGTGACATGGTATAAAATGTTCCATCTTCGAAAATTTGTCAACTACCACAAAAATTGAATCATTCCCCCTCTGGGTTCTTGGAAATCCCATAACAAAATCCATACTTATATCATCCCATGGCCTGTTTGGAATAGGGAATGGTTGGTACAACCCTGTATTTTGTTTCTTTCCTTTAGCATGCTGGAAAATTCTGCATTTTTCGACAAACGTTTTCACATCATACCTCATGCCTCTCCAATAGTACGAATAACTCAACTGTGCATATTTCTTATCATGGCCAAAATTTCCATCCAATCCCCTATCGTGTTTCTCCTTCAAAAACATGTCCCTCGTCGAACATATAGAATACATAACTGACTCCCTTTGAACAGTAAGGCTTCCTGGATTAGGTACTCCATCCATGGGCTTCTATCCTTCATCAAAGGATTTTCACAAGCTTCATAAGCCTCCTTGAAATCTGAGTCTTCCTTGTACATTTCCTTGAGGTTTTCAAACCCCAAAGTCTCCACTTGGAATTCCTACAAGATCAAACATATCCTTCTCAAAGAATCTACAACTTTGTTATCATTCCCACTAATATGCTTAATAACAAAAGTAAAATTCTACATGAATTCTACCCATTTGGCATGTCTCTGATTCAGCTTCTCTTGTCTGGTTATAAACTACAAAGCATGATTTTCATTATACAAAATAAACTCTTTTGGTATAATATAATTCCTCCACTTTTTCAAGGCTTGAATTATAACATAAAATTCCTTATAATAATTTGAATATTTCCTCTTAACATCATTCAACTTTTCACTGAAATAAGTAGCAAGATTATCATCTTGGCCTAAAACTTCACTAATGGATTCGACTTGGAAAGTCTTCCTAAAATATGGAAAAATCAAGACGGGTTCTTCTGTTATCTTCTCCTTTAATAGTCTAAATCCTTTCTCAGCTTATTTTGTCCAGTCAAAGGATCCATGTTCTTTCTTTATTGTATCCACTATGGGTACACATATACTGCTAAAATTCCTGATGAAATTTCTGTAAAAACTTGCTAACCCATGGAAACTTCTTACCTCAAACACACTTCTTGGATAAGGCCAATCCTTTATATCCCTCACCTTCTCTCGATCCATCTTCAATTCATTTGAAGATATCACAAACCCTAAATACACAAGTTTTGTCTTTATAAAAGAACATTTCTTCAAATTTATCAACATCTTTTCTTGTTGTAATATCCTCAACACCAACTTCAAGTGTCTCAAATATTCCTCCTTAGTCCTACTATAGACTAAGATATCATCCAAATAAACAATCACAAATTTCCCAATAAAGTCTTTGAGTACTTCATTCATTAATCTCATGAATGTACTTAGAGCATTAGTTAAACCAAAGGGCATAACAAGTCACTCAAACAACCCTTCATTTGTTTTGAATGTTGTTTTCCATTCATCCCCTTCTCTCATCCTTATCTAATGATAACCACTTTTCAATTTTGTCTTGGAAAAATAACTAGATCCACTCAAACAATCCATCAAATCATCCATTATTGATCTAGAATGGATCCAAGAACCAAAATGGGTCCAGGAAGGCCTAAAACACAAAGTGCTCAGAATGGATTCAAAATGGATGTGTGCGTAGGCCTCATCGATACGAACCCAATGCAACTTGAATAGGCACAAACAGACTTGGTATGCGAAAGATATCACGTTTTGTTTGTTTCATCATTCAGGCAAAAAAAATGTTGATTGTACAGTCCATACAGTGCTGATGTGGTAGATGATTGTACAGGTCATACAGTTGTACAGTGAATTGGAAGGTATAGTGGAATTGACTGGGCAGACACATAGGTAGCTACAGGTGGATGAATCTGAATTTGACACTTGGCATTTATTTGGGTGAATAACATGGTGCCACATGGCCTAGTCATGGGTTGCCACGTGGCACCCCTCCATTGGTCGGCAGTTGCAAAATGGTATGGACTCCCGAGGAGTTGAACCCGTGACCTATGGTCCAGGTGGTGAGTGACTTGGCAGGGCCGAGCTACCAGCCCACCCATGATGGGTCTTAACTACTAAAGTCTAAAATAAATATTTGAATTAGTTTCAATGTACAGTCCACGGAGAAAAGGGTTGGGGCCTAGCCACAGCCCCCGACGCAAACAACCATATGACCATTGCCTTGTGAACTAGATATTAACTGTTGGCATGGGTATGACTTGGTGGTTAGCCCCCGGTTCAACTCGTTTTCATATGCCTCCACCACATTCCCACACTGCTTACTTTGGCGTAGATTTTTGGCCCAGTCTTTTTGCAGATGGCCATCACCATATGACTCGGACTATAGCGCAGAGTTGTTGGGGTTAGTGCCCAGTTGGTTGGGATAGCCTATCAACCAAGGCACATAAACATACGCTTATGACCAAGGGGGTAAATTTTTAAGGGTGTATGGAGCATTAGAACCAGGCCATATGGCCACACATGCGACCGAGGGTCAAAATTTAGGGGCTAAAGACCAGGGGCCAGCATGCCAGCCTAGAGTTTGGCCACATGGAGAGTGCCCATATGACCAGGAGTTTGTATTTTGGGGGATGTGCCTGCATTTTTCCCAATTTTGGGTTTTGTAAGTATATAATAAATATTTTATTGATTTTTCGGCCAGATTTGAGAGATTTTGGCTAATATTGGGGGATCTGGAGCCCTTTTTTAGGCCAGATCTTGGGGGAAAGTTGGGAGTTTGTTGTCGAATTAAAGCCGATATAAACCATAGGTTCTTGAATCCATGGGAGGAGTTTCAGAATAGGAAAATGTTGAATAATTGAAGAGACAAAGCCATTTTTATGCAAGGAATCCATTGAGGAGAGAAACTTTGCAGGCCATTTCTGGGAGCTTCGTTCATCCGTTTTCAGTGCCAAAAAAAATTTTGGGTTCTTGAGATCTGGTAGAACACAACCAGATCATATTGTAATCCTTTTGGCACTTTTATGATGTACTTTTAAATCTTTGAACATAAATAAGAAATCCTCACCCACTGAGACAAAGGCCCAAAGACGTAGGCAAGATTGTCGAACTCCGTTATCAACTTTGTTGTTTGTGGTTTGTTGTTTATTCATGTTTATTTCCAAATATGTATATTTCTTTATGATTTCCATGATTATTTAAATTCTTCCTCTTTCAGCAAATTCATAAATGGTTTATAAACACATGCTTTAAAAACTCAACCACTGTCTTTAAAATATCTTTTCAGATCAAGTGGTATCAGAGATAGTTGACAGATGGTTTTTGAGTTTGCATGATTACCATGGAAAGGATTAATCATGGTGAAGGTGAGCTTGTTGAAGAGAATCCTGATATTGGATCGATAAAGAGAACTTCTCAAAGTGAGAATATGACATTGGAAGAGGGACTTTCTCATGAAGAGAAAAAGTTTCGAAAGACTTTCTTTGCCATGTCGAAGATGGTGAAGGTTCTTTATGAGGATTACTTGGAACGGAAGAGATCGATTCTAGGTGAATCTTCAAAGGTCAAAAGTGAAGAAGGAGAGGATCCTCCTCAAACTCCTCCTTCACCTCCTTCTTCTCCATCAACTTCTTCTTCAAGTTCAAGTTCTAAATCCACCACCAGAAAACATTCCCATAAACATAAAAATGAAATGCCTTTACTTAAGCTTGATGTGAAATTTGAATTACCTATGTATGATGGTAAAGTCAATGTAGAGAGGCTTGATAATTGGGTCGAACATATGGAGGTTTATTCCAGTGTGCAACAAATCAAAGATGAGGTCACTCAAATCAAATTGGCATAGCTTCAACTTGCTGGCACAACACTCATCTAGTGGAAAAGCAAGTTGCAAAATGGCATCCAACAAGTGGGTAATGTATTTCCATCATGGCAAGTTTTTATTTCTGCACTTAGAAAGAAATTATATCCTTTGGGTTATAAAGAGAAGGCTTTAATTGAATGGCAAGGTCTTAAACTAATAAAAGGACAAATAGTGCAAGAATACACAGATGGATTTCGTAAAATGGAATTGATGTTAGATATTCCTTTACATACCCAAGAAACTCTTATGAAGTATATAAGAGGTTTTACCTGCACATATTTGTAACATTGTATTCATGTTTGGACCTACTAGTATTGATGAGGTTTTTTTTCAAGCGACATACATTGAAGCAGGGAAAATAGGAGATGGTGTATCAGGGGAATCGTCTTCAAAGAAAGAGGACAAAAGGAAGTGGAATGGCAAGAAGGCAAATTTAGTGGCCAGAAACAAAGAGAAGCCCTCTTTCAAGAATTGCAAGAAAGAAGGGCATGATGAGGACCATTGTTGGCAATTGCATCCTGAGAAAAGACCGAAGTGGTTCAAAGAGAGGAAAGGGAGGCAAACAGTTGCAAAAACATCACGACCAATAGAATTGGGATTGGATTCAGGTGATGAATCTAAAATTTCAGCGATTGGTTTGATAGGTAAAATTGGTGATGGATTTGATTCTAGAAGTAAATTGTTTCACATAAGGGTCATTATGAGGCATACTAAGGCCGAAACATTGATTTATAGTAGATCTCAATCTAACTTGATTTCAAAGGAAGTGGTTAAACACTCAGATGCATAATAAACCTTGCTCACTTAAATGGATAAGCAACAATCATAAATTGCACATAACAAAGCAGTGCACATTAAAGTTTGCAATTTCATCTAAGTTTGTGGACGATGTAACATGTGATGTGGTGCCACTCATTGAATGTGGAATGGTCTTAGGTAGTGTTGGCAGGCGAAATTGACCATCCATCAACTGGAAGAATGAGTATGGTCTGGGGTTGTCTAAATAACCCAAGTCGTTTGGTGTAACTCATTCCGACGAGTTTAATGGCTCTGTTAGCCAATCTAAAAGTCCTAAAAGAAACAAATAAAAGAAAGAAATAACTATATAATTACTAAACACTATGTGTGTGTGTGTGTGTTTAATGTCACTGTTGTAGATATATTTAAGAAAAAAATATACACATATTACTTGTGTACATGATTTACAAACTTCAAGTTTTAATCGAAACTTACGAAAATTAATGTGAAAAATGATTGCTTGTAGGAAGCAGAAAAAGAAAGCACATAAAAATATTTTTTTGTTTTTCCTTTATAAATCTAAACTAATGTGGAAAAAATTCAATGAAACATAACGTGTGGATAGTCAAAAGTTGAACCATACATTCTAATTTCAGTGATAAGTAAATGACAGAAAACAACAAAGGATCTTACCTGTTAGTAAGTTAGTCAGGTGTATCCAAGCATCTGCATGAGTGGAGAACATCCAACTACCCTATCCAAGAGAGAAATCTGCAAGGAACCTTGTGAATTTTCTAAATAAATTTAAAACCTGTATTAGCATATTAGGTTTCAATGACAGAAGAGGAAACACAAACATAAACCTGTGATCTCATAATTGCACATGATTATAGTAAGATAAATCTGAAAGTAATCTATGCATTTCATCATCCGATTAAAACTCAAAGATAAATCCTATCAATTTAATTGGAGATATGATCACAGCATATATATTTTGAGAAGCAAATTATAGATGGTATTTATAATATAACATCCTAAACATCATAGATCATTTAATTTAAAGATATCATATCTATACATGTAACAGGATTAACAAAACATAAATGACAACATTATAAACAAAAGGCTAAAGCCAAAATGCATATATGTTGTTTCATTAAGTTCAGGAATCATTCGTCCATCTCTTGCCCTCAGCCAAGATGATTTCCATTACAAAATATAGAGTATTTAAAGAGTTCATGTAAGCTAAACATCCTATCTTCTAAGATAGGATCAGATCTCAAAAGGATCTAAAAGTTACAAAGATAGAGAGTCTAAAAACCACTCAATATCACACTATATCTTCAAAATTATGAAAGTTTTGTTTTGATTTACAAAATAAGCCAAAAGAGATGGCTAATTAACTAAGTATGGCATCCTCCATCTTATGAGATCACCACAAGATACATCCTATCCTGAAAGATAAACGAAATGAGCAAATTAGATATTTATTTAACTAAAATTTTCCAAATTTTATATGAGAATTGACTTGGCTACAGAATCTCATGATTTTGTAGCCAGTGTTATTATTTGCAACAGAAATCCAAATCAATCTAGATTAATTAGAAAAATAACAATAAAAACACAATTAAGATAAAAAACAATCTTACCATTCAACTGATAACAAAAAATAGAATTACAATATCTCATAGGTGATCACAACCTTGACACTATCATCGTTTTTAATTATGATAGTGCCTGTCCTTTTCAAACGTTTTCCTTTTCTTTGTGCATTGATCTTGAGCTCATGGTTTTCATTTGTAAATGAGTCATTTTGAGTCGTAAGAGCCTTGATATTTTCTTGAAGGACGGGGATGTCTGTGTAATACTGACCTATCCAATGTAAACAAACTTCACAATGTACAGCAGGGAAGTTGAGAAAGTGCATGACTAAGTGTTAAAACACTACCACTGTCCATTGTCAGCCTTTGACCGATTTTGATACCTGTAAATTCCTTGTTGTCTTTCAAACATGGTGGGAGATTATCCACATAATCGAATGGTTGATCTGGTTCAGAGAAATTCAGATCTTCTTGTGCCAAAAACCTCTCGATCTTTGAGTCAGAATCGTCATGGATCTCGATCGAATTGATCAAGCTCGCATGAGCTTTGGATTTATTTCGCAAAAACCTTGAAATGATTCAGCCATGCCTCTTGTTATGAAACCCTATCTCTTGATTTTTCTTTGACTGTTTGAGCGGATGTTTTTTGTTGGTTTTTGTAGTGGGATTAGGGAAAATGATTTGTTCATGCTCAAGAGATTTAATAACCCTAGAACTAGCATCTTGTTGCTCACACAAAGGTTGATTGGGCAATGCCCTTTCACAAGGGTTTTCACACAAGAAATATGGCCTTTCACTGGAGGGAATAAGAGGCTTCTCTATCATCATCTTATCCATTACATGATTCTCTAGAGGGTTTACTATAATGAAACCATTATGGGCTATGAAACTGTCCCAATCTTCACCGAGTGTTTTCAAATGATGAACTACCAATAATTTAATCAACCCATGGTGAAAAAGGCTTGAATCCAAGCTATGTTTCTTATACCTCTTTTCCATTTTATACAAACTTATTAATAAGTAAAACGACATGTTTAATTGGAAACCGATAAAATGCATGAGTAGTCTTATGTGGTAAAGGAACACCAAGCCAAAACGGCCTTCACACGTGACAAATTGTCTTAAAACTTCCAACAAACCATGCCATCTAACCTTGAGTAAGGAGATCGGAATACCTTTATCATAGCATTGAATTTCTCGAGAGGTGATGAACAGATTCCATGGTACCTCATCCAACTTTGAGTTTTTAAACCATTTTTGACCAGTGAGGGGGGGGCATGTTGCTTCACTCAGAAATTTTTTAGTGATCTCCAACTGGATATCACCCACCTTGGCTCTGCATCCATCAAATGTGAGGGCAAAATATTTGGCCAGTTGCGAGCTATAACCCTGGAATTTCCTGATAAACACATCCCAGCCTAGACTCTTCAGATCCTCACTCGCATCATCATACAACAACAAAGTTTGGGATCCATTTAGCTCAATTCGAATGACTGGGGCCATAAGGGTTTGAACAGAAAGTCACGAAGGCGACCAGAAATTGTTGTGGGCTTAAGAGGTAGCAGCAACAAGAGAAAGTTTGAGCCAAAAACAAAGGAGTAAAACTAGCAGTCACCCCAGTGCGACCATAATGTGAGCATAAGGGGTTTCAAGCCATAAAAATCGAGCGTTTCAAGTAATGAATGCTTTGAGTATAGATTGTAACTCAAGACCCTAGCTTGTAATGAGGGATCTGTCGATTCAAATTGACAACTGAAATGAAGTACAGGGTATGCTCCAGGTGTGTTTAATTTTCATCAAATGTAATGGGTGAAGTTGATTTGCAAAGGTTAGGAGAAGATGTGTTTTACAAGCCAAAATCATATCGAAAATTTAAAATCAAAGTCGATTTACCCAAAATTTTAAATGAAACAAGCCTATAGTCCATTTGCCAATAGATTCTTGGTATACAAAGCATCCAAGATATAACTTTCAATCCAAGAACAACTCAAAATAAGTGTTTCATTGATATATGATAAGCTCAAAGAAAAACATCATTCATTAAAAGAGGTTTAAACACATTGACCCTTTTAGGACCAAGCCTTAGATTAAATTGCAATACGATTTAAAGTTTTAATTCTTCATTCATGCTTTCAGTCATGAATGAAGCACGAAAACGCAAGATAAAAATAAGCAGTAACAATAAAAACACCCCTTTTACAACCGAATAGTCATCTTCAAATAGCAATATTTACAGGATCAGGCATAGGCAGCTACAGGAATTGTCATTTGTCACTTGAAAAAGCAAAAAATCATGTAGGGTTGCCAACAATGGTGACTTACTGGGAGAAGCAGTTATCTCTGCATCACCGATGAGTTCATGTTGGGATTGTTTAGAATGGTTACACATCAGAGAATAGTTAAAGGACATCAAGCATCTTAATCAAACTCCAACAACCATTACACATTCCATCTTTAGATATCTTCATGTTCAAATGAAATACGGTGACAAATTTTAATTACGAGAGCAACTATATTTTAAGCCAATGGCTCTGATACTGTTGACAGGGCCACTGCTGCGAGTAGGCATTTAGAGACTCAACAAGTATGTCAATTAACCCACTTTGAAGCCTCTACCATGTCCAATAAGTTTCAATTCAACATGAAGGGAATTTATAATTAATATCAAAATTTACACCTGACAATTTTCTTGAACCCGACATTGCTTTGTTGCCAGCGGGCCTGTTCAGTACCCCGACGAAGTTGTCTTGGCATCATGCATGCATTTACCCACTGCCAAGAAACCTGTTCAATATCTCGGTGGGTTTGAAAACACTTCCCACAAATATCGATAAATTATTTACAATCTGACATAAATTTAATGGCATTCAGAAGAGCGGGGTGATGCTGAAAATTTTAGTCTTAGGAACATTGGAAATTTTCCAGTCTTTAATTCTTTTGTTTGACAACCTTCATTATGATCTGAAATTAGTTTTCTGATGAAACCAATTCTTCGAGGACAGGAAGGCATACTTGAGTTGCTTTCTTTAAAGACAGGTACAGTGTAAAGAGTTTTGATGATGGTTGTGTCTACTCATAATTATAAAGTGAAACCATGAAACTTATTTTGAACAGAAAAAAAATTTAGCTAGTCTGCGTTTCAGGAAATTACAGCATTGATTCTCTGACAGACCTTGACTATAGCTTCATAATGAGGCATTATGGTTTACCTTCATGAACTAAAAGGTGACACATGCATGGTTTAACCAGAAAGCAGCAAAAGCAAACAAAATGAAAAGAACCAAAAATCAGAAAACAAAAATAAATCAAAATAGAAAAATTATGTACAAAGGTGGATCTTGAATTTATCAAGAAAAATACCTCTTGAGAGCTTGGCCATTCACTGGTAAGGTGTCTAGCTGTCCCTACAAACTTCATAGACGGAAAGAGCTGGGACCTAATTTTTCAGCGATTACGAAAGGTCCCAACCATAGGTTCTGAAACTTGGTGTGTTCCCCTTTCCCTTCGTGAGGTTTATCCCACTTGAGAACCAAATATCCTACCTCAAAGTTTCTATCTAAAGAAGAGTTTGAATCAAACTAGCCTTTCACAATCTGTTGATGTTGATCCAGTCTCTCTTTCGCTTGTGCTCTTACTTTCTCTAGTTTCAACAAGTCATTAATTCAACTTTCAAGAGGAGGGCAATCTTCTTCCTGAACTTTCTATGTTAATTGCAGAGAGGGAAGTAGAACATGAGGAGGGAGAATTGCTTCTCTCCCATAGATGAGAAAGAAGGGAGAATTACCAAAAATGGTTTTCGGAGTCACCCTATCGGCCCAGAGTGCATTAAAAAGCGTGTTGTGCTAGTTCTTGTGGTTTTCAGAAACTGTCCTCTTGATTATCTTGATCAAATTGTTATTCATTGATTCTGATAGGCCATTTCCTTGGGGGTAATAGCTGGAAGAATACTTAAGTTTGATCCCTTTCTCAAAAGAAAAATCACTCATATCGAGGGATGAAAAGTAAGAAGCATCATCGAAAACCAAACATTCAGGAATGTTGAATCTAGTAATGATATTCATGTCAAGGAAAGATATCACCTGATTAGTGTTTACCATTTTCAGCGGTGCAGCGTCGGACCACCTGGTAAAATAATTCATTTTTGTAATGATGTATTTATGCTGTTGTGAAGAAGTGGGGTTAATTGACCCTATGATGTCAACACCCCACTGCTGAAAAGGTGAATCTACTGAAACAAGTTGCAAAGGGAATGTTGCATTTTGTACTCGTCCAGCATCCTTTTGGTAGTTTATGCATTTACGACATAATGCATGGGCATCTTTGAACAACGTGGGCCAATAGTGCCTAGCTCTTAATACCTTGTGAGAAGTGGTGTCTCCACCGAAGTGTCCACTAGCTTCACCTGCATGCAGTTCAGATAATACTTTCTCTACTTCATCTCTTTCCAAACAATGCATGAGGACATTATCAAAATTCTTATAGAATAATACGTCATTTACCAACTAGAAAGGTGCAGATTTTAGTCTTAATGCTCTTCTCTTTTTTGGATCAAGATGGCGAGGAGCAGAACCGTGTGTTAGATAAAACTTAATATCAGCAAACCAAGAATTATCGACAACTTGTGTACAGCAGATCTGATTTTCATTATGTTGATTTATAGTTGGGACATCAATTTGACTTTGTAGTTCTTCAACTGAATCGGCCACCAGTTTGCATAGGCCTTGACCTCTGAAAATTTGTGTGGGGGTAATTTCAAGGTCATACTCTTGTAACAATGTCATCCAGTTTGCATGTTTTTCACCCAATTCTTTTTGTACTAACAAGTTTCTGACAACTGGATAAGGCACAATGACTTTAGTTCTAGATTTTAACAAATATGATCGAAAATGTTTCACTTCTTTCAAAATTGCATAAGCATGTTGATCTACAGCTAGGTAGTTAACCTCTGCTCCTTTGAAGGTTGAGCTCATGAAGGCGATGGGGATTTCATTTCTTTCAGCATTCTTTTGGGTCAACACAGCAACATAAGATCGGTCAGAGGTGAAAGTGTAAAGAGTGAAATCTTGTGAGAAATCAAGACTCATCAAGGAAGGGGCTTCCACTATGGATTTTTTGATGGAGTCAAAGGCTTGATTTTCCTGTGGTCCCCAACGATACTGAACATCCTTTTTAATTAAATTCTGCAATGGCCTTACCATTTCTGAGAAACTTGGGATGAACCTTCTAACAAAATTAATCTGGCCTAAAAAGGATTGCATAGATTTTTTGGAGGAGGGGGGAGGAAGTTTGGCAAGGGCTTGAGTTCTTTCAGGATCGATGATCATCTCATCACTGGATACTATGAATCCAAGAAGTTTTCCTTATTCCACCGCAAATATTGACTTCTTAGGGTTGAGAGATATGTCATACTTGCGGCATCATTCTAGGACAGACCTAAGGTGAGACAAGTGATCTTTCTTATTTTTGGAGAAAACAGTAACGTCATCAAGATAGACCACTACAGATTGATTTATGAGACCACGGAAAGAAATATCCATTTCTCTCTGAAAAGTGGCCCCGTCATTTATAAGCCCAAAAGGCATCTTCCTGTAGGCGTAAGTGCCCCATGGGGTATGAAAAGTGGTTTTTAACTAGTCTAGTGGAGACATGAGGACCTGGTTGTATCCCAAAAAACCGTCTAGCAGTGATAGTCTTTTGGAACCAGATACCTGCTGAAGAATTTGTTCCATTGGAGGAATAGGATAATTGTCTTTCTCAGACGCTGTTCAATTTACAAAAATCGACACAGAGTCGAATTTCGCCACTTTTCTTCCTTATAGGAACCAGATTAGACACCCATTGTGTGTGTCTCACTAGGAAGATTATCTTCGCATTCAATAATTTATTTATTTGTTTCTTGATAGTTGGTTCCAACTTAGGGTGCATCTTTCTCAACTTCTGTTGAAAATGTTGAGTCTGGGGTTTCATGGGGATGATATTTTGTATTATATTAGGGTCAAAAGTTTTCAAATCATCGTATGTCCAGGCAAAGACATCCTTGAATTCTCTAAACAGTTTTATAAAATCAAATTGTTCTTGCTCAGAGCATCCCATTCCCAGATTGATATACTGTGGATTATCTTTAGTCCCTAGATTTACTGTTTCATGAGTTAAGGAAGAACTATCTGTTTTACAATTTACCGACTTTCTGAATTTATCATGCAAATCATAAAACTCTTCTAGTCTTACCATGGATTTAGGAATATAGTTTACCAGATCAGATGTTGATTTGGGAGATCTAGTCTCTGATATTACCGTGAAATTGCGGATATTTTCATCGTGAGTGCCTTCATCGATAATTGCACCTTGGAAGGTGTCCTCCATATGCAAAAAGCTGACGATATGTTGATCATCATCAAGCACTCTCCAATTAGTGACATTTCTTGGGATCGATGGTCTGAACAATAACTCAATCCAAAATGCATTTGGAGAAATACCTTCTGCGGACAAAAGTTTAGAAGTGACGTTAGCCAATAAGTCAGCCTCAAAATTGCTTAATCTAGGAATGGAATTGATTTTAAATGCTGAAAAGTTGTGCATTAGATTCCATACCTCAGTTTGGTAACTTTTCAGGTGTGGTGATAGGCAACGTATGGAGTTTCTAGCCTTCCTGACCACAATTTCTGAACCACTGAATACCATTAAGTTCTTTACATCCATATCTACAGCTTTCCTGAGTCCTTGCAAAAGTGTCTCATATTCGGCGGTGTTGTTTGTGCATTCAAACTCTAATCGACAGGAAATAAAAGTTTTATTACTTGTCGGGTCGATGAGTACACATCCTGCACCAGCTCCTTCTTTGGATTTGGATCCATCAAAGTAAAGTGACCATATTTGAGCTTCGTCGGCAGTGTTTGGCACATTCGGTAAAGTTGTTGACTGAGTACATGTCATGAGCTCCGACTGTTGTTCCGGATCAGTGATGGGGGAAGTTTTGGCCATGAATTTATCGAAGAAAGTGTTCATTCCTTTCATTTTAAGTGAATTAGTGGAAGCAATAAATGGTTCATTAGCATCATTCAAATCTGTCACGGTGTGCTTGAGGTAACATTCACGGTTAATCCTAATTTTGTTTGGCTTTCCATTTTCTAGTAGCCATAAATGCGACCAATCTGTAGCAAAGTAACCATGTAGTTTCTCGAACCAATCCCTACTCAAAAATAAACCATAGACTTCAGGGATGTCAACAACAATGATGTCAATAATCTGGTGAACTTTAGGATTAGAAGATAACCTAATGAGCACATTCTTTAGTTCACCAATTACCTTAACATTCGTCCGATCGACATGAATGATTTTAAGACTAGAAGGTTGAACTTCAGCATTGATTTTTTGGCAAACAGATAAGGACATCACATTTGATGATGCGATGGAATATACCATGCAATTATGTACATTTCTATTGAAAATTTCAAAAGTTAACAAGAAAGGTGGGACATTTTTGCGAGTATTAACAGCAGAATTCTGCTGATTTTTAGTCGTTGTCCCTGAAATTACTTTATCTACATTTGATACAGTTTTTTCAGTGAGATCCCTTTTATCTGGGGGTTCAGGCGTTGTTTTAGCAGGGATCATTTGAGTTGTTTTAGAACTGATTTCTGCAATTTTCTTGTTGTTCAGATTGTTGTTTTTACTATTTTTTGCGATGTTCTAAAGCATTTTCTGCAGAAGAAGACGGAATTTCAAAAGTTTGTAAACATAAATATTATCCCTGAGTTTCTTTAGGTCTTCAATCAAATCATACTCTAAAATTGGGGCCGCTAAATTCTGTTTTGTTTCATCTTATTTCAATTGTTTCGGAGGCACATTAGTACTTATTTCGGAAGAGGGTTTACTCTGTGTTTTGCTTCTGGTGTTGTAAGGATGGAAAGTTTCAAAATTAGCTTGAAAAATACAGTCAGAAAATTGTCCGAAGACATTGGGAGATGACTCTTATTCTTCAGTTACTTCTTCTTCAACCACATCTTCAGAATTCTCAAGGGGAACTAAGTTATCATGTGCTTCAAGGATAGTTTGCAGAGCGTATTGTAAGCTTTCAAAATTCAGACCCTCAGGGGTCGGATTTGGCCGGTTGGGGGGAAAAGGTTTTCTGAAATGAGGTTTATAACTTCCTTTGCTCGAGGATGCTTCTTCAGCCGATCTCCTCAACTCTACGACTTGATTCGATAATTTTTGGATGACATTTTGTAAACTTTCTAAGTCTGAAGTTCCTGATTGGGTTTTGGTTTGGGGAGGCCTAGTAGGAATTTCTATTTTCTTCTTAGAAGATGGGGTTATTTATGCCTCATTACTAAGATTATCTTTCAAGCTCAAAATATATTTTTCGATTTGGCTTGCCTCTTTGAAGGCTTCCAGTAACGTATACTTCTTAGACATTTTAACCCAAATTGTTATATTATTGTGTAGAGCTTTAGTGTAATATGCCACAATAAGGCTTTCTGTGGGCATTGAATCAGTGGGGATTCAGTTTTTTAACATGAGGAACCTTTGGTTAAAATATTTTACTTTCTCCTTAGGGTTCATCTTAAGTTGGAGAGTTCCATGACTAAGACTTCAGGATATTTATCATCTCTGAACTTCTCTAGGAAACAGGTTTTGAATCTGTCCCAAGATACAATGGTGTGAGGTTGTTGGGCGAAATACCATGTAGAGGCATTGCCCTCAAACGTGTAAGGAAAAATTCTACATACTACATCTTCATGTTCTACACTTCGGAGTCTAATGGCTAGCATGAATTTCTTTATGTGATCCTTAATGATTTTCTTAGAATCTGGAACGAACTTAGGTAACCATTTCTCCGGGTGTTTTGGTAAAGGGTGTTGGGATCCAGGTACAGCCACAACATCTTGATTGAGCCATGGTCTGGTGGGATTGTTTTGGTTTTCCATGGGTGTAGGTGGTGTCGAAGGCTGAGATGGTTCAGATGAAGAACTGTCTTCATTAGATGAATCTCCTCCTGAAGAGGATGGAGATGAATGAGGTGGGGAAGGTGGGATACCAGATCCTTCGGCTCCAGGAGTAGGTGTATCAGTATGATTGATAGTAACGTCTCCTAGAGGGTTTAAAAGCATACCAGTGCCTTCAAGTTCTTCTTTGATATTAGAGAAATCCAAGGGTTGATTTAGTGGCATGCCAGGTTGTCTGATATGAGCCAAAGCACTGTGTGTCCTTAAAAGTGACTGACGAACAATTTCTTGTACATCAGACCCTTGAGGGTTTGGTGTTACTGTCTCAACGGGAATTTGGGGATTTCCATTTGAGGTAGTTGTTGTTTCAGAAGTAACGTTGTTGTCAGAATGACTCTGTGTTACTATAGGGGAGCGAGTGTGTGGGGGAGGAGTCTTGCAACTTCCACATGTCATCAATTGTATTCAGGCCCTCCTTCTAGCGCCAATTGTTGGCAAGCATAATTGACCATCCGTCAATTGGAAGAACGATTCTGGTTCGGGATTTTCTAAATAACCCAAGTCGTTTGGTGTAACTCATTCCGACGGGTTTAATGGATCTGTTAGCCAATCTAAAAATCCTAAAAGAAATAAATAAAAGAAAGAAATAACTATCTAATTACTAAACACTATATATATATGTACATATGTATATTGTAACTGTTGTAGATATATTTAAGCAAAATATATACAAATCTTACTTATGTACATGATTTACAAACTGCAAGTTTTGATCGAAACTTATGAAAATCAATGTGAAAAATGATTGCTTGTAGGAAGCAGATAAAGAAAGCACATAAAAATATTTTTTGTTTTTCCTTTACAAATCTAAACTAATATGGAAAAAATACAATGAAACATAATGTGTGGATAGTCAAAAGATAAACCATACATTCTAGTTTCAGTGATAATTAAATGGCATAAAAATACAACGGAGCTTACCTGTTAGTGAGTTAGTGAGGTGTATCCAAGCATCTTCATGAGTGGAGAACATCCAACTGCCCTGTCCAAGAGAGAAATCTGCAAGGAACCTTGTGAATGTTCTAAATAAATTTAAAACATGTATTAGCATCTTAGGTTTCAATGACAGAAGAGGAAACACAAACATAAACATATGATCCCATAATTGCACATGATTACAGTCAGATAAATCTGAAAGTAATCTATGCATTTCATCATCTGATTAAAACTCAAAGATAAATCCTATCAATTTAATTGGAGATATGATCATAGCATATATATTTTGAGAAGCAAATTATAGATGGTATTTATAATATAACATACTACACATCACAGATCATTTAATCTAAAGATATCAGACCTATACATGTAATAGGATTAACAAAACATAAATGACAACATTATAAACAAAAGGCTAAAGCCAAAATGAATATATGGTGTTTCATTAAGTTCAGGAATCACTTGTCCATCTCTTGCCCTCAGCCAAGATGATTTCCATTACAAAATACAGAGTATTTAAAGAGTTCATGTAAGCTAAACATCCTATCTTCTAAGATAGGATTAGATCTCAAAAGGATCTAAAAGTTACAAAGATAGAGGATCTAAAAACCACTCAATATCACACTATATCTTCAAAATTATGAAAGTTTTGTTTTGATTTACAAAATACGCCAAAAGAGATGGCTAATTAACTAAGTCTAGCACGCTCCATCTTATGAGATCACCACAAGATACATCCTATCCTGGAAGAAAAACGAAATGAGCAAATTAGCTATTTATTTAAATAACATTTTCCAAATTTTATATGAGAATTGACTTGGCTACAGAATCTCATGATTTTGTAGCCAGTGTTATTATTAGCAACAGAAATCCAAATCAATCTAGATTAATTAGAAAAATAACAATAAAAACACAATTAAGATAAAAAACAATATTACCATTCAACTGATAACAAAAAATTGAATTACAATATCTCAGAGTTGATCACAGCCTTGATACTGTCAACGTTTTTAATTATGATATTGCTTGTCCTTTTTAAATGTTTTCCTTGTCTTTGTGCATTGATATTGAGCTCACAGTTTTCATTTGTCAATGAGTCATTTTGAACCATAAGAGCCTTGATATTTTCTTGAAGGACGGGGATGTCTATGTATTACTGACCTATCCAATGTAAACAAACTTCACAATGTACAACAAGGGCAATCGGTTGAGAAATCACGTGACTGTGTGTTAAAACACTACCACTGTACACTGTCGACCTTTGACCAATTTTGATACCTATAAATTCCTTGTTGTCTTTCAAACATGGTGGGGGATTATCCACATAATCGAATGGTTGATCTGGTTCAGAGAAATTTGGATCTTCTGTGCCAGAAACCTCTTGATATTGGAGTCTAAATCATCATGGATCTCGATCAAATTGATTGAGCTGACATGAGTTTTGGATTTATTTCGCAAACTCCTTTAAATGATTCAGCCATGCCTCTTATTACGAAACCATATCTCTTGATTTTTCTTTGACTGTTTGCACGGATGTTTTTTTTTGGTTTTTGCAGTGGGATTAGGGAAAATGATTTGTTCACGCTCAGGAGTTTTAATAAACCTAGAACTAGCATCTTGTTTCTCACTCAAAGGTTGATCGAGAAATGCCCTTTCACAAGGGTTTTCACACAAGAAATCTGGCCTTTCATTGGAGGGAATAAGAGGCTTATCTATCATCATCTTATCCATTACAAGAGTCTCTAGAGGGTTTACTGTAATGAAACCATTACGGCCTACGAAATTGTCCCAATCTTTACCAAGCGTTTTCAAATGATGAACTACCAATAATTTAATCAACCCATGGTGAAAAAGGCTTGAATCCAAGCTTTGTTTCTTATACCTCTTTGTCATTTTATACAAAATTCTTAATAAGTAAAATGGCATGTTTAATTGGAAACCGATAAAATGCATGAGTAGTCTTATGTGGTAAAGGAACACCAAGCCAAAACGGCCTTCACAGGTGACAAATTGTCTTAAAACTGCCAACAAACCATGCCATCTAACCTTGAGTAAGGAGACCAGAATACCTTTGTTAGAGCATTGAATTTCTCGAGAGGTGATGAACAAACTCCATGGTACCTCGTCCAACTTTGATTTTTTAAACCATTTTTTATCAGTGAGGGGGAGGCCCATTGCTTCACTCATAAAAATTTTAGTGATATCCAACTGGATATCACCCACCTTGGCTCTGCATCCATCAAATGTGAGGGTGAAATATTTGGCCACTTGTGAGTTATAACCCTGGAATTTCCTGATAAACACATCCCATCCTAGACTCTTCAGATCCTCACTCGCATCATCATACAATAGCAAATTTTGGGAGCAATTTGGCTCACTTCGAACGACCAGGGCCATAAGGGTTTGAACAGATAGTCACGAAGGCGACCAAAACTTATTGTGGGCTTAAGAGGTAGTAGAAACAAGAGAAACTCTGAGCGAAAAACAAAGGATTAAAACTAGCAGTCACCCCAGCGCGACCATAATGTGAGCATAAGGGGTTTTAAGCCATGAAAATCGGGCATTTCAGGTAATGAATGCTTTGAGTACGGAGCGTAACTCAAGACCCTAGCTTGTAATGAGGGATCTGTCGATTCAAATTGACAACTGAAACAAAGTACATGGTACGTTCCAGGTGTGTTTAATTTTCATCAAATGTAATGGGTGAAGTCGATTTGTAAAGGTTAGGAGAAGATGTGTTTTACAAGCCAAAATCATATCAAAAATTTAAAACCAAAGTCGATTTACCTAGAATTTTAAATGAAACAAGCCTATAGTCCATTTTCCAATCGATTCGTGGTATACAAAGCATCCAATATATAACTTTCAATCCAAGAACAACTCAAAATAAGTGTTTCATTGATATATGATAAGCTCAAAGAAAAACAAGATTAAGTAAAAGAGGTTTAAACACATTGACCCTTTTAGGACCAAGCCTTAGATTAAATTGCAATACGATTTAAAGTTTTAATGCTTCATTCATGCTTTCAGTCATGAATGAAGCATGAAAACACAAGATATCAAAACACCCCTTTTACAACCGAATAGTCATCTTCAAATAGAAATATTTATAGGATCAGGCGTAGGCAGCTACAGGAATTGTCATTTGTCACTTGAAAAAGAAAAAATCATGTAGGGCTACCAACAAGTAGTCCTTATTTCTATGATCGCAAAGCAATCTTCTACAAGGAACATAATCAATATCACTTAATCAAAGCAGTTAAAGAATATGTTGTACATGCTCATCATTTAAAACCAAATCAATCTCTTCAAACAATGGAACAATTAAGAAAGGCATATCATGCAAGAAACACACCTATAATTTTCCCAAATCAACAAAGGGATCTCAAGCAAGAACATGAGATGATTGTAGAATGGAAGATCAATCACACTTTGCTTTGATATAACTTAATGTCATGCAAATACTACAAACATATTAGCTCATTTCCAATCATATTTCTAATGTTATCATTAGTAATTTTGTCAACATGGATGATAGTGGATTCAGTAAGATGTGACAGAGCACAAGTGGCTAACAATATGTTGTGAGTTATCATGGTTGTGTTACAATTGATCTTGATGAGATAGGTGCACAAGACAGAGTTTAAAGACAAAGAGAAAGTGGGGTGGCCTATCCTGCACTTGATGATTGGTTAGTATCCTTTTGGAGGACCAAAATCTCTTTAGTGGGGAGGTGTGATCTAGAATGGATCGAGGAACCAAAATGGGTCTAGGAAGTCCTAAAAATAAAAGTGCTCAGAATGGCTTCAAAATGGACATGTGTGTAGGCCTCGTCAATATGAACCCAATGCAACTTGAACGAGCTCAAACGGACGTCGTCTGTGAAAGATATCGCATTCTGTTAGTTTCGTCAAACAGGCAAAAACAATGTTGATTGTACAGTCTGTACAATCTATACAGTGTTGACGTGGAAAATGACTATACAGTCTTATGGTCGTACAATGATGTGGAAGTTACAGTGGCACTGACTGGGAAGACACGTAGGCAGGTGTAGGTGGATGAATATGAGTTTGACACTTGGCATTTATTTGGGTGAATAACATGGTGCCACGTGGCCCAGTCATGGGTTTCCATGTGGCACCCCTCCATTGGTCGGCGATTGCAAAATGGTATGGACTCCCGAGGATTCAAACCCATGACCTCCGGTCAGGGTAGTGAATGACTTGGGAGGGTCGGGCTACCAGTCCGCCCATGATGGGTCTTAATTACTAAAGTCTAAAACAAATATTTGAATTATTTTTAATGTGCAGTCCATGGAGAAAAGGGTTGGGGCCTAGCCCCAGTCCCCGACGCAAATAACCATACGAACACTGCCTTGTGACCTGGCTCTTAATTGTTGGTGCAGGTATGACTTGACGGTTAGCCCCCATTTCGGCGTGTTTTCATATGCCTCCACCACATGCCCACACTACTTACTTTGGCGAGAAGTTTTGGCCCAGCCCTGGCACATATGGCCATCACCATATGACTTGGATTATAGCGTAGCGTTGTTGGGGTTAGCACCCGATCGGTCGGGCTAGCCCGCCAACCAAGGCACATAACCATAGGCTTATGACCATGGGGATAAACTGTTAAGGGCACGTGGAGCATTATAACTAGCTCATATGGCCACACAGGCGACCAAGGGCCAAAATTTTGGGGCTAAAGGCCAAGGGCCATCGCTCTAGCCTAGCGATTGGCCACATGGAGAGTGCCCATATGACCAGAAGCCCAAATTTTGGGGGTCGCGCCTACATTTTTCCCAATTTTTGGTTTTGTAACTATATAATAAATATTTTATTGATTTTTCAACCAGATTTGAGAGATTTTGACCAATATTGGGGGATCTGGAGCCCTTTTTTAGGCCAGATATTGGGGGGGAGTTGGGAGTTTGTTGCCAAATTCAAGCCTATATAAACCAGAGGCTCTTGAAGCCATGGGAGGAGGTTTAGAATAGGAAAATGTTGAAGAATTGAAGAGCCAAAGCCATTTTTATGCAGGGAAGCTTGTGAGGAGAGCAACTTTGTGGGCCATTTCTGGGAGCTTTGTTCATCTGTTTTCAATGCCGTCAGTTTTGTTGGGTTCTTAAGATCTAGTAGAACACAATCATATTAGTTTTAAATTATTTTTTCATTTTTATGATGTACTTTTAAATCTTTGAACAGAATTAAGAAAGCCTCACCCACTGAGACAAAGGCTCGGAGACGTAGGCAAGATTTTCAAAATCCGTTATCAACTTTGATGTTTATAGTTTTTTGTTTTGTCATGCTTATTTCCATATCTTTATATTGCTTTATGACTGCCATGTTTCTTTAAATTATTCCTCTTTCATCAAATTCCTAAATGGTTTATAAACACATGCTTTAAAAACTCAACCATTGTCTTTAAAAGATCTTTTCGGATCAATTATGGGTAAAGAAAATATATAACTGATGTTTATTTTGTTGATAGCTCTAGAATATGTGCACATTCTCTAGCCACCATCCTTCTTTGGACTCAACACAGTCATTATTTCACATGGGCTCAAACTTTCTCTAATCAACCCTTTGTCCAACAACTCTTGGACCTGCTTCTTGACCTCTTCATTCTCCTGAGGGGTCAATCTATATGCTTCTTTGTTTGGAAAAGTTGCACCCAGAATAAGGTCAATATGGTGACTAATACTCATGTTGGGAGGTAAATTATGAGAAATTCATCCACCACAATGTCAAAAAACTCATCCAATAATTCTTCAATTTCAACAGGCAATTCATTCATGGAAGTATTTGTAAGGATAGCTCTCGGCTTACCTATAACAACAAATTGAATCTATTGATATTTCTTGACTTATTTCAAGAGCTCCTTCCCCCTCATGAGAAGTATACTCGGACTAGCCTCCTCTTTGACTCCCTTATCTTCTAATGGTAACAACATATGTCTAAACCCATTTTTCTCAAGGGTACAAGTATTATTTTTCCCATCATGTATGACATTTCTGTCATATTTCCATGGCCTCCCCAATAGAACATGACAAACATCCATAGGTATGACATCACGTAAAACTTCATCCTTTTAACTACCAATATTGAATTCAACTTTACATTGTCTACTTACCATGACTTGATGTCTTTTCTACAGCCACGACACCCTATACGTATTCGGATGTAATGTCATCTCCAGTTTCATCTTTTCCACCATTTTTGTGGACACTTAATTATCA
This sequence comes from Picea engelmannii, assembly GCA_009831015.1. NCBI lineage: Eukaryota > Viridiplantae > Streptophyta > Pinopsida > Pinales > Pinaceae > Picea > Picea engelmannii. Next base: position 1,519,814 of record ML779490.1, on the reverse strand, counting down.
ATGCGCCCACTGTCTATGATCACCTTTCATACTCTATCTCTCATATTGCAAGCAGTTCTAAATAGAATCGTTCTTTATATTGGCTCTTGCATCTTTTTTTTGGCTTCACAAGGGCTTTCCTTGTCATGAGTGATCTTCCCTCTTCAATAGCTTCTGCTTTTGTCTATGTTTCTAGAATCTTTTGTTGAGACTCAGTAACGTGAGATTCTCGAAAACCTATAGTTTTGGTTTCAGGTAATTCCCAAGACATATGTCATGTCTTTCCATAAGAATAACACTTAATCTCTCCTCCTCTTCCTCTTCCTCTACCTCTTTGAAAAGGTCTCCTTCCTCTAGATTATCCTCCTCTAGAACCTCCTTCTCTAGCTATCTGGTTTCCATAACTACTAGCTTCTTCCCTTGTTTTCTGGAATTTTTCTCTTGTGGTTCCTTTCCCTTGGGTCAGATTCTTTCCCATGTTCTTATGGTTCTAGTTTCTTGCCAATTTTCCTTCTGCCTTCAGGGCTACCTAATAAGCATCTTCTACATTCCCCATTGTCACTAGAATAATTTCATATTGAATTTCATACCTCAACCCATTGATATATCTAGAAACTTTCTCTTTATCATTTTCCCTATGTCCCACTCTTATATTCAATTTATATAGTTCTTCAGTATATTCCTTTACTGACAAACCTTTTTGTCTCAGATTCTGTAATATTCTGAACATATTTAGCTGATAATACTTGGGTATGAATTTATCCTTAATCTTAGCTACCATTCTATCCCAACTCTTAATCTTGGACTTACCTTTCCTCCTTCTATCATCCTGCAACTCATCCCACCATACAGTTGCATGTCCCTTCAACTTAGTCACAACATGCTTTACTTTCTTCTCATCATCAATCTCGTCATAATCAAAATATATGTCTAAGGTATTTATCCAATCAAGAAATTCTTCTACCTCCAAATTACCTTCATACATAGGGACTTCCATCTTCACCCTAGTTCCCAGCTTGACAACAGCTCTCAGTAATCACTCCTTTCATGCTTCTTCTCCTACAAATTCCTCTTCTTCTAACTTTTCACTTTCAACATCACTAACATCACTAGTCTCCAATGCTCTCATTTGCATTGCTTCCATGGCATCTAGTCTTGAATGAAGTTGTCTCATTTCTTCCTCCATAACTGCATTGGCTACAGGTCTCTGTCGACATCTCCTCAGTGGCATGGATTCTAATATATATTCACATGGAGATAATTCATGCTCTGATACCACCTGATGCAAACGTCAAGCCCACAGGCTGGCACTATGACCTCCCGATCTAGGATCATTTCTCAATGGATCCGAATTAGCTCTCAGGATCACATACACCCTATAATTTCTTCTCTTCACCCACAGGATCCTCAAAAATTGGGAGAAAACCTCAAATACATGAGGTTTCATTTTCTCCTGGTGACTTGTGCATGTGACCACGACTTAGGACCAAGCGGTTAGCGAAAAGGTTGTTCGGCACTCTTAGAATTTGGTGCTCTAGATTTCCTCCACTCCAACCTCAACAATAGACTTCTCCCAAATAGTTGAAACACCAAACTCCCGAAGAGTTTAGGGATCAATGGTCCACACTCCTCCATTGATCAACGGTCTATGTTTTCTCTAGGATTCGGGGCTCTGAGATATTTACCCAATGTGACAATCCACTCCAATTCATTGAAGTTGCTACCATCTGAATCCAGTCATAAAGTGACTTGACCGGCAGGCGTAGGTATACCCTATATTTCCACTTCTCCAACATCAAAGTTAAGACTTGATCGGATGGCGGACGGGGATCTTCCTCCCTTGCATGATCTACGACTAACAATGACTTTGGGGCTCCGGGCTTCAGGGAATTTTCCGCTCCACTCAATAATGACCAAATCACCCGGAGTGTTGAATCCCAAATAACTCAGAGAACTATGGCTCTTTTTTATCCACCCAACCTACGGTTGAGATTAAGTCCAGGCTTTGGAGATTTGGGGCTCCCAACAACCGCTACTTGTTTCAAACTGCCTAAGTGGCGAAGTCCAAAGGACTCAAGACTTAACGACCACGTTGCTTCAACGAAGGAATTATCCACTTGCTTGAGTTCCTTCCTGAAACCTCACACTCGCTATTTCTTTTGATCTTTGTCCACTTTGATGAAGTGAACCCTGGCGCACACTTGCACGTCTCTCCTGAGCTTTTGACCCTTAAAAATTTATGGGCCCACACACTCCTTGCGCTAACTCTCCTAATCTTGGGACTTTTAAAAGTCACCTTTGCACTCCTTGAGTTTTCTCTGTGCAGAATTGCACTGTCTCTCCTAAGCTTCTAAACCCGTAAAGGGGTGACCTCTACACACCTTGTGCTGGAACTATGCACTCCTTGCATGAAGAATACCAAAATAGAAACAATTGAAACTTAAATAGAATTATAAACTCATTTAAATAAACAAACACCATCCACACACATAGATGTAGAGATACAATAATACAGTATCTATTCAATTCCAAAAAGAATAAAACAGATTTTATTGTCTTCTCTCAGGAATTTTGAGAGTATTCTTCTTCATTCCAACAACAACTTCCTTAATCATAGATTACATTGATTTATACATGAATTGGCTTCTCGAGCCTTCCCTCTAGACTATTCTAGTGCTTTCACATCTCAATAAAGATAATCCTATCACTAAGCTTATTATAGTAAATGCTCATTTACAATTTCATATATGAGTTGATGCTCAAAATATGTACAATCTTCAGACATTAATGACAATTACAACTTTCTGGATGTACATACAATGGCTCTAGTCTTTAGATCTCAAGCGATATTTAATTACAAAGGTTTCAAAATTTGAATGTTGCGCTTCCTTGGAATCCATACCAGTTAATGCACATTGCGCTATATGTTGAGTCACCTTCCACCATGCTTCATTAAATGATGATGATGATGCTCCTGCATCAATTAAGTTGCTATTAACCATAAGGATTGAATTATGCATTCTATAAACATATAAAATATTATAGTTGAAGCATAAAATATTTACATGAGAATAAGTAAGGCTAGTAATTCGCCCCAATGTGATGATGGTTGTATAATATCAAAAGTAAATATCTAGCTCTACATTGAGATTCTAGTGGATATTAAGAATAGGTTGTAGCTCCAATCCTATGAAGTGAGAAATCCATAGTTGAGATTATAACTCTGCTTGGTGTAAATTAAATAAGAGTACAATATCTTAATTATGTTATTTAAAAAAAAAAACTTATCCAACTTTGACATGATTTGCGCAACCTACACAATTATACACTTGAAACTTGACACTATTTGTGCAACCTTGCACAAATATATAACTTGTGAAGTTAACACCAAGAGGGGTGTTGCATATGGAATCAAAGCTATGTTCGTTGCACTAGGGCCTTGGGCCCATTTACTATTTTGCGCATTAGAATAATCGTTTATGAAAACCAAGTTAATCAAATTTGAGTTGTCTTTCTTATGCTAGGTAAACATGGACATAAGAGGAAGAATAGGTAGGGAAGTTAGAGGTCAAGGTGCGCATCTACCTCTAATGTAGCTTACACCTCCACACTCTCTACCAAGAGAAGTGTTGGGTATGTGTATATTCTTTGCACGACTAGTTCTAGTGTCTGCTACATTGCGTCGAGAGCGTGGGGGGGCTGCTAGGCCCCCCCTCGGGAGTTGCAGGGTAGTGCCCCCGAGAAATTATTTCCTCGAGAAACGTGTCACATTTTTTGCCTCATTTTTCATGTTGCCTCAATTTTTGTGTCCATTGTTAGGTAGTTTTTTGGCACATGGTTTTTGCCGATGGTTTTCTATTTCCAGTTAAGGAATTAGGTTTTTTTAATAATCTAGGTCATTGGGTTAGGGTCTTGGATGTGGTTGGCTCCTATATGTATATTGTATTGTAAACAATGTATCACAATGAATGAATATAAAATATGTTGGTTTTCCCAGTTTAGGTTTCTAGGGGAAAAATCTATGTGTAATGTGTGTATTTTCCATTGTATATTTTCTGTTCTTTTATTGAAAAACTGTTTGCAGTAAAATATTGTACAAGGTTAAAATCTACATTTTGTATCAGAGCTTTATTGGCTTCAGCAGGATGCCTTTTTGGTCAAGGTTTTGGCTCGGGACAATGATAAGCCTTGTTACAGTGGAATATCTATGGTATTGATTTTTTAGGTGAAAATAAATGGCGAGCAGTTCGAAAATGGAGATCGAGAAGTTTAATGAGAAAAGTTTTGAGCTATGGAATCTCAATATGGAAGATATATTGATGGACATAGATCCATGGATCGCAGTGGATCCAGGTAATGCACCTATAGGAACTTCAACAAATGACTAGAAAAAGTTGGATCGAAAGGCGAAGAGCACAATTCGACTGTGTCTCTCAGATTCATTATTATTGAATGTTTCATAGAAAGATATAGCCAAATATTTATGGGATAAGTTTGGGAAGTTGTATCAGTCTAAGTCCCTAGTAAATAAATTATTCCTAAGAAAGTAGTTGTATAACCTAAGAATGAGAGATGGAGACTCAGTGGCAGAGCATTTGAATGCCTTCAATACTGTGGTAAGTCACTTAGTATCTGTTGAGATTAAAATTTCAGATGAAGATAAGTGTATCAGTTTATTGTGCTCTTTAACAGACACGTGGGATAGTCTAGTTGTGGCCATAGGTAGTAATACAATTTCCTTGAAGTTTGATGAAGTGGTCTCATCCTTGTTGTTAGAGGAGATGAGACGGAAGAACATGGAAGGACAGAGTACAGATTAATTATTTGCAAAAGGACACTCCGAGGAAAGAAATAGATCTAAGTTCTCAAGTGGGAGATCTTTGTCTCCTGAAAATTTTGTAAAGGTATGTTGGAGATGTGGAAAAGAAGGGCACTACAAGAAGAAGTGTAGATCCAAAGTTGAGAAAAAGAAGGGATCTAAATAATTTCCTTCTACAAAAGAAAAGACCTCCAAGGAAGAAGGAGGGGATGTGTACCTGGCTTCTTCAAGAATACATGTAGATCATGAGGCATAGTTGGTTGACTCAGGTGCATATTTTCATATGACTCCCCACAGGGAGTGGTTCTATGAATATGAAAGGTATGATGGAGATAATTTTTTCCTAGGTGATGACTCAACAACCAGAATCATAGGTCGAAGAAAAGTCAAGTTGAGGCTCGTAGATGGAAGGATTAGAACACAACTGATTCGGATTTATGTAGGAACACAATGAAATACAGAAATACACATAAACACAAACATGCAACAGAAATAAGACATAATTTCATTGATAACAAATTACTGAAAAATGCTTACAGACAGAATGGAAATAAACTAGCTAAGGCGCTGGTAGCTTATCTCTGAGAAGAGATGTGGTGGCAACTGGCCTCTGAAATCCCCATTACAATGAGGCTTGAAGGCCTACATATTATTGAAAAACAATGGAAAACCCTAAACATCCAAAAACCTAACCCTAGGAGATGAAACGCCAGAATATGGGCCCCGTTGGGGTAAATTGGTACATCAATTTCCCGGGGTCGTAACTTTGGTATACTATCTCCATTTGACGTGCATAATACATCGTTAGAAAGATCTATCCAAGGAATACACTGCTGAAAGCAAATATTGAGTTCAAAATGGACTCATATTTGTTGGACCATTCATGCCCAAAAAACATCATTTAGGGCCTCAAAATAGCTCTGGAAGTTCAGGACCCGAAGAACTGCTAAAAATAGTAAATTGTGATACAATTAAGGAAACTGAAAAAATGAAAGAAACAATGGTGTGGGTCCAAGTGGAATAGGCGGGTGGCCACCAATATCCACCTGGATTAGTCCTCCCCCCTTAGGAAGCAATGGTCCCCATTGTGTTGATTTCCTCCATGAGATGAGGAAACTTCTGTTGAACTTGGTCCCGGGTGAGCCACTTGCCCTGGTGAAGGAGTTGGCCTACTTTGACAACTTGATATAACTGGATCCTCTGTTGGCAGGTGTTCTTGATCTGTGTGTCCATAATTCTATCAGTTGTGGCTTGTTCCATGCAATCTAGGTTTAACTCTGTTGGTGTGAGTTGTTCTGCCATGTCAGATGTGTCTAGTAGAGGTGGAAAGTAGGGCCGAAGGCGGTCCACATTGAACACTGGGTGCAGACCAAGGAATGATGAAATACCGAGCTCAAATGCATTGTCCCCTACAGCCTTGGTGATGGTGTATGGCCCATATCGAAGCGGTTGAATCTTGCGGTAGGGTCCAGCGAGGCGCTCCTTTTGCAAATGTAGCCACACTTTATCACCCACCTAGAAGTTGTGTGGCACCCGATGTTGATCATGTATTTTCTTGTACTTAGCATTGGCTCTGTCCAATATGTCATGAACTTGTTGGCGGATGTGTTGAATGCACTCAATGAAGTTATTTGCCTTGTCAGCCTCAGACTGGACATGGGTTGAATCTGCCTGAGTAGTCGCAAATGGCATGGCTACGTCAATGGGACATAGTGGCTGGAATCCCAAGCCCACTTGAAAGGGGTTGTGGTTGGTTGAGCTATGGAGAGCCCGGTTGTAGCTGTGTTGTACATAGGGGAGGCTCTCATCCCATGTGGGTGGATTCTTTGAGTTGTACATGTGCAGAATGTGTACAATCATCCGGTTGACGACCTCTGTCTGGCCATCAGTTTGTGGATGGAAAGTTGTGGACTTGGTGAGCTTGGTGTCTAGCATCGACCAGAGGCTAGACCAAAATGTACTGAGGAACCTGTTGTCTCGATCTAAGATGATAGACTGTGGGATCCCAAAGTGTACCCACACTTGTTCAAAGAAGAGTTTAGCAGTAGATTCTGATGTGATATTCTTCTTGCAAGCCATCATAATGGACATCTTTGAGAATCAGTCGACGACCAAAAAAACACAGTCATTGTCATGCTTAGTAGAAGGAAGGCCCGACATGTAATCTATAGAGATGGATTCCCAAGGTCGACTAGGGGTAGGAAGTGGAGTATAGAGGCCTTGCTTCTTGATGGTTGGTTTGGAAATGGCGCAAGCATTGCAGGACTTGATGTACTTCCCGACATCCTGTCGAAGGTTCGACCAATAGAAATACTTTTGCAGTACTGCCATGGTTTTCTCGACCCCAAAATGCCCAGCGACCCGACTGTAGTGCACCTCCCAAATCATCTTGGAACGCTCACTTGAAGGAACACAAAGGTGTCCCAAGTGACAAAGCAGGGCATCCTGGAGGTGAAAATTGGGAACTTGCTTACCCTCCAAGAGTGTATTGTATGTGTGGCCGAATTCTGGATCACTTGTGTAGAGAAGCGGCCAATCAGAAGTCTCGTGCCCATAAGATTTGAGCATAGTGGTTAGCGCCACTATCGGTGGTCAATTGAGGCAGTCTGCAACATTATTGGTGCTACCTTTCTTGTACTTAATGTTCAAATGAAACTGTTGCAGGTATGTGGACCACTTCTGATGGCGATCGTTCTGCAACTTCCCTTTGTGTCTGTATGAACTATAGGGGTCAGTGGTCTATGTGGATGATCGTTTCCTTTCCCAAAATGTAATGCTTCCATTGCCAACAAGCCTGCACAATGGAATAAATTTCTTTGTCATAAGTGGGATACTTTCGGACTGTGTCGGAAAGTGCCTCACTGTGATATGCCACTGGATTCCCATGTTGAGTAAGGGTTGCCCCAATGGCATAGTCAGAGGCATCTGTCTTGATCTCAAATGGTTGTTGCAAGTCTAGTAATGTGAGAACTGGTGCAGAGCAAAGGTGATGCTTCAACTCCCCGAATGCCTTCTATTGAGATTCAGACCAAAAGAATTTTTCTTTAGCTCCTCCCTTGGTGACTTGACACAAGGGCCAAGTGATATGAGAGAATCCCAACACAAACCTGTGGTAGAAATTGGCAAGACCTAAAAAGTTGTGGAGCTCTGCTAGGGTGGTTGGGGTTGGCCAATCCCGAATGACTTGGATCTTTGATGGATCCACATGCACCCCCCGCTCATCAATAATGTATCCCAGATACTGAACCTGGGTAATGCCAAAAGTGCATTTCTCCAAATTGTCACACAACTTGTGTTGTCATAGTGTTTGGAGGACCTCTCGGATGTGGTGGAGGTGCTCTTCCCAAGTCTGGATGAAGATCAGAATGTCATCCAAGTACACCACTACAAATGAGTTGGTGAATGGTCATAGGATGTCATCCATTAGCCTCATGAAGGTTTCAGGGGCATTCGTCAACCCGAATGGCATGACCAGCCATTCGAAAAGGCCCTCCTTGGATTTGAAGGCAGTCTTCCACACATCAGAGGGTTCGATTGGTACCTGGTGATAACCCGACTTCAAGTCGATCTTGCTGAAATATTTCACCCCCTTGAGTTGGTCCAAAAGGTCATCAATCCATGGGATCGGGTACCTATTCCGAACAGTGATCTTGTTCAGTGCCCGATAGTCAATGCAAAGTCTCCAAGTCCCATCCTTCTTCTGCGCCAACATGATCGGGCTCCCACGGGGTGATGAACTCGGCTGGATGTGACCTTTTTGCAATATCTTTTGAATCTGCCTCTTGATTTTGTCATTCTCCATAACAGAGCACCGATAGATGGGTCCATTAGGCAGTGGCACACCTGGGGTCATATCGATGGTGTGCTTGACCTGGCAGTGTAGAGGCACCCCTGCGGGGGAGGTGAAGATGACCTCGTACTCCTCCACGACCTTATCCATCTTTTGTTTTCGTGCAGCAGGGCCCTGTCTAGAGGTCATGGCCATAGTCGTCCTCTTTCCCTGAGGGCGGATCATCAGGAAAACAAATTGCCTAGTTTTGGAAATGAGCTTACTGCATTGTTTTGCAGTAACCAAAGAGATGGTGGTATCCTGTACAGCTTATTGCCCAAGGTGATAATAATAGCACGAGGCCTGGACTCATACATAGCATGTCGCTTCCACAAGTATGGTTGGCTTAATAATACATCAGAAACATCATGAGGAGCAATGTCACATAATACCTCATCCGTGAAGGGCTTGATGTTGTAGGGAAGGTGACATTGTTGGCTGACGCGGAGGTCCCATCCTTGGTGCAACCACCCGATGGTGTATGGTTGTGGGTGTGTTGTGGTCGGCAAGACCAGCCACTTCATGACCTCTACCAAGATGAGGTTCTTGTGGATCCTGCTGTCAACAATGAACTACAATGAGGAACCCTTTACCCACATCTTGGAATGGAAGAGACACTCCACCTCCTCTAGATCTTCTGGTTCCTCCTTATGGATCTTCATGGTGGCAATGGTGGCATTGGGCTCTGCATCAATAATATTATTCCCCCTATCATTCCCCTTGTCAGGTTCTGATTCAGAGTCGGAGCATGCATCTGATTCAGAAGCCTTCAACTCAGCTACCAGTGATTCCTTGGCCCGACACTCACTTGTGTTGTGAGTGGATCTCTTATGGAACTCACACCACTTCCCCGTGTCCTTTTTTGGCTTCGTGGTGTTGTTCTTTGCTTGTGGATTTGGTGAGTTATCCTGGGCCACCCCGCCTTGGCTTGGTCTTTTGTTCTACGGTTTGGGGGTACCTTTCCCTTGCTTCTGATTTGCAGACCCAAAGTCTCACTTTTTCTGTTTGAACTTCTGCTCAATCTTGGTAGCATATCGGTACGCCACACCAAGCGAGGAGATGTCGAGGAACTCCATTTCCTCTTGAATGTATCTGTGCAGACAAATGTGGTACTTTAACACCAAATGTTTCTCTGAATCTTTGATACCCAACTTTGTGTGTAGGGTATGAAACAGATTCGTCATCTCATGCACATCTTGGTCCCTTTGTTTCCGCAGTGTAGTCCATTGTATGTATTTTTCCTCATAACTCCCCACGGGATAATATTTTTCCTTGATGGCATCTCGAAAATAATTCCAAGTGGGTGTGGCCAAGAAAAGAGAGGGTTCCCCCTCACCCTGTTGCTCCAAGTAGGTTTCCCACCAGTCCTTGACATGGGGGGGCGATTTTGAGGAGTGCGAAAATAATCCTTTCTCGGTCGGAAAATTCATGAATCGAGAAATATCCTTCTAACATATTCAACCATCTATCTACAGCATCTGCATCTATTTGGCCCTCAAATATGGGAATGTCAAAGTTTACTTGTACCTTAAAAGGAGTGGCGCCTCCAAAGTGGTTGTTGGATGTCGATGCACCGCTAGTGCGAATCTGTTGAAGAATCTGGGAAAAATTGTCCATCATCGCGTTCCTTTGTTTCTCGAGGGCCTCCTCAAGCAACGATTTGATAGTATCTCCTGCTCCCTCATATTTCTTTTCTTCCCCCATGGGCAGTCTTCGGGGTTTGCGAGACTGATCTTGCAAAGGTTCAACCAGATCGAGCCCCAACTCCTTATACCCTGACCTTGTTGGGGACATGCAAAGAAAGATTAAGAACGAGCAGACCGCTCTGATACCACTGATCCAGATTTATGTAGGTGTTATCTCCCAAATTAGCACCATCATTTTGGGAGTTTTGAGGAGATAAGAACAACTTTCGGTGCTTTAAATGATTCATCAAAAGACTACTTAACCACCGAAAAGTGGACCTTTTCGATGGTTAAGAGGTGCATGTTAAAGTGACCTTAACCACCGAAAGCCTTTCATGAGCAAATTTTAAAATTCTCGTGCTCTTGCACGCACCAAATGTCAAGTCCAAAATGCACCAAATCAGTTCCCAAGTCAAGCCATAGTTTAAGCCACGGATTAGGGAAACCAAGTGCGCCCATTTCAATATTCGGATTGTTATAATTCATCAAATGTGCAATCTGAAGTGGCAGAGGGAGAGAAAACACAGGTGTTGAATTGTTTTTCTGCAGATCGCCCAACAAACATTCCATTTGGCGTGTGATATGGCCGAGTAGAGATTGCATTGACAGATCATTGTTTTACTATACACAGGTGGATAGTTTACTATTTCTGTAGTTATTCGAGGTCCCGGTGGTGTGGGGAGACAGTTAGGTGCAGAGCATTCACAGCGCTTAGAATCTTATTTTCAATCTGTTCCTGGATTGCAGATGGTTTCTTGCTCTACTCCATACAACGCAAAGGGGCTGATGAAAGAATCAATTAGAAGTGAGAATCTTGTTATCTTGTTTGAGCACGTTCTTCTCTACAACTTGAAAGAGAAGATCCCAGATGAAGAATATGTGTGTTGTCTTGAGGAAGCAGAAATGGTGCGGCCAGGTGCAGATGTAACCATTCTGACTTATTCTCGCATGAGATACCATGTGATGCAGGCTGCAAAGACTCTAGTGAATAAGGGATATGATCCAGAGATAATTGACATCCTCTTTTTGAAGTCATTTGACTTGCACACAATTGGGAATTCAATAAAGAAGACACATAGAATGTTGATTGTTGAAGAGTGCATGTGTACTGGTGGAATTGGAGCTAGTCTCAGGGCTGCAATTATTGAGAATTTCTGGGACTATTTAGATGCACCCATTATGTGCTTATCTTCACAGGATGTGCCAACACCATATGCAGGCACACTAGAGGACTGGACAGTAGTGCAACCTCCTCAAAATAATAGGTGAAAATGGTCTCCCAAGACTCCTGATAGGACCACAAGAGAGAGCTTGGAGCAGATCTATGTATCGACAAGGTCGTAAGTGAGAGAGGTCAAGTGGCATGGAAGATGTTGAGGCTATGGATATAGATCAACCAAACAAGAGGCATCGCATGCTATCACGCACCAGATCTGTGTCAAGGCCTCCTGGTGAAGTTATCCCTGGTGAGGGTTTCAAGGACTCGTCTCAGAAATTAAAGGCATTGAAACTTGGCAAGAAAGAAGGAAAGAAGAGAAACAAGGAGGCCCACAAGGGTGAGGGTGATAGGGTCATACATAAACATGCACAAAGGGTCTTGCTGTTTGTTGTGATTTATGGAAGCTTGATTGTCTTGCTGGTATTCCTACCAGTAAAACTCGCAATGTTTTTGGCACCTTCACTATACCCTTTAGATACATTGATGTCAAATCCATTTACAGAGATCCCAGCAGACATGCTTTTGTTTCATATCTGTATTCCATTTTCCATTGAGCACTTTAGGCCACAGGCAACTTTTAAGACTGTTCTTTTCCACTGATTTTCTGTTATGGGTTGGATGCTTGGATTGTCTAACTTCCTCTTGCCAAACCCTGAGGATGGGAATGGTCAAGATGGTGTGAATGGTCAACAGAGAATACGAGGAAGGATACATGATGTTCGTCATCATGGTGTCCAAGAACAGAATCGCCATCAATTAGCATTTCCTGTTGTTGGAATGAAGAAGCTGATGTTTCTGGGTTCTTCTTGCATCTATCCAAAGTTTGCCCCACAACCTATCACAGAGGAAGCACTTTTGACTGGTCCTCTGGAGCTCACTAACAAGTGAATTTTCACATGCGAGCAACAAACATCAGTATACTATGAAGCTCTGCATAATGTCAATAAGAGGATGGTATATGTCAGGGGCTAACAACCGGCTGTCAAATGATGATCTATGGACTCCAATTAATAGAAACATGAGTGGCACTGCATATACAGCTCAAATATTTGTTGGTCCAGTGCTCAATTCAAGAACAATTTTCCCTTGGTGTCATCCACAAAACCTAAACATGCAAGTTGTTGGGCCAAATTCCGGTCCTGCACAGGAATCGGTGTCTTCTTTGAGGTCTGGAAAAAACAATCATTTTTCTCTGCCATCTGGGCCATTTTCTCCTCAACTGGATATGGTTCACAATCCTGCAATAGGTTTTCAAGGTCCACATTACCTGAGATCATCATTGATGGAACATCAAGATCAGAATGTTGGACCTCTTATAAGAAGCATTTTAGATGTCTCATTTGAAAGACTCCAAACTCTACAGAACAAGGATTACAGATGGCAAATTGGTTCCAGATTTTATGTAGCTAGTTAAGGATTCGATCCTCTTTTAGTCATAGCTTTCCAACAGGAGGAGTAAATGCACATGTGGCAATAAATCAAGAGATGCAGGTATCACCTTGAAGACACCTCAGGCACATTTGGTAGAGAACAGATTTTCTGCAGATATCAAGGGTATCTAAGTGGCAATCAAGAGTATCTATGTTTTGAGGCATCCTTTTTAAAGACAGCTGGCAGCATCTTTGTGACTCAAGATTTCAAAGGTAGTTCGAGATATTTTTCCTCCATATTTTTCCAGATTTCAAAATATCCTTGATTCCATCTTTCTAGCATTCGAGATTTTCAAGATAATGTTGTTTTAGATTTACATTGGTCAAGACTTCTTTTTATGATAGTTTTGCTTATACAAGTGTCGATGATGGTAACTACTTTCTAATTTTAGAAAGCAGAAAATTGACTCGAGCCATTAGAGGATAAGAGTATCTTTTCCTATAAAAACAGATGTAAAACAGAGTTAAAGGGGGGATTCTGGATACAGTAATACTCTGTTGTAATCAGACATTTTATGCTAATACTAAATCACAGTTTCCTTCCATTTTGATGTCAGTTTTCCACATTTCTTCTGTACTGTTATCTATGTTGTCAAGCCTTGAATGAATGTCATCTCATTGTTTGGCTCATGACCTGATAATTAGTTTCTTAGTTGTTTATTAGACCCTACATTGTACCGGTTTATAAGCAATCTTTTCTTCACCCACTGAAAGTTATTTGTTGATTAATCAATCTTGGAGAGCACTGTTTCATTTGATAACCATTTTGATGTTTGAATGCCATAGTTGAATTGAGTTATCCCATTGATCCACCTCTTGATTACTTATTTTACTTAAAGTTACCAAGCATACTTAGCTATAACCCTAAGTAGTTTCTTGGAGTGATAAAAAATTGGCGTCGTTGACGGGGAGCGAGTTGAGAAGTTGATCCTCCTGGGAGACGACATAGATCTATTCCTTGATGATAGACAAGGATTAGACACTACATTGGTTATACATCATCTATCTGGAGACTCCATGAAGGATGAACTTAGTGGCGACTCCATTGTTCAGAATCTGTTGCTGACTCCACTGGGATGACATGAACAGGATCTTAGCCAAGAGGTATGCGTTCTGTGATTTTTCAAGCATTCCTGGTTTCCCTAATCAAGTACCTACTAAATATGAATGGGAGAACAGTCTTCCTAGATTTCAAGGAGAAGAGTGGGAAGTGCTAGCTGAACATTTGCTGGACTTTCATGACTACATGCATCGGTTGCAGGTAGTGCATGAGGATGTTCAGATCCGGCTCTTTTGTTTTTCATTAGAAGGGATTTCTCGTGATTGGTACCGATCTTTGCCTAATGCAAGTATCAGTTCTTTGGAAAAATTTCATGTTGCCTTCCATTTGTTTTGCAAAACCAAGTTTTCAACCGATCTTCTTTATCCAGAATGTTGTCATGAATTTAGTGTACTAAACAAAGATTTAAACAATTATGAAAAAATTGTTGTAGCATAAGATATTTCTCATCATGATCAAGAGATTGGTCATCCACATCATGATAACCATAGTGATGCTTTTGTTATTGCATCAAATGCATCTCCTGACTTATGTTGTCATGAAGAGGAGATTGTTCCCGTTGAAAATTTGAAAAGTGAAGAGCAGATTTTAATATCAGCAAGTGACAGTTTCATATCTGCAGAGGATGAGGAGGACAGCCTACCATTTCTAGATTTGCAGGGACTGTCTAATCTTCAGCTAGAACACGAGAATCATGATCAAGAATGTGTTGATGCTGTAGTTGATACTAGTCATGAGTCTTTTGATCTTAATTACAGAGAAGACCCAAATCCTGGGGTTGAATTTGCAGCACATGTTATGGGCAGCCCACATTTTTCAGACTTGCAGACAAAGGAAAATTGCAGCACTTATGAAGAGAGTGATGGTGGCGAGGAACTAAACAGACCAGATCAGCAGTCTATTGTATATGTTTCTCCAACAGATCTCGAGCAGCCTGCATTCAACAATGTGATTAGTAAAGGTAGTTTTCAGTATCTTTTCAATTTACAGTTGGAGCAGCAGTCCAAAGAGGTATTGTTTTGTGAATTTGATGATCCTATTGCTAGATATTTGGATTCTATGAGCAGCATAAATCCAAGGATATTTTTGTCCGAAGGAGATTGTTTTTATCATCTATTTAAACATCTTTTCTGCATGATATGGCTTCTTTTGTTGTTCGGGTCAAGATTCAGCATGATATCAGTAAATCAGTTTCTCACTTGACTGCATTGGAAATTCGATCTTACTTGATAAATCTGCTTCTACTGGTTAGTGTAGGAGTAGGCAGAGGAATAAGCTCGCCATGCGAGCAGTTAGATCTTTTTCAACTTTGATCTTTTTGAATAAGCAGAGCAGGTTGCATGAAAGTTACAGGTTTGTAGAGGTATCAGTGCTAAAGGCTTAATGACTCCATGCCCAATGCTGAAGGCTACTGGAACTACTTTTTCTTGGAACCTCACTGGGAGGATTCCATCCCCGAGTAGGAGCCAGATGTTATCTCCCAAATTAGCACCGTCATTTTGGGAGTTTTGAGGAGATAAGAACAGCTTTCAGTGGTTTAAAGGATTCATCAAAAGACTACTTAACCACCGAAAGTGGACCTTTTCGGTGGTTAAGAGGTGCATGTTAAAGTGACCTTAACCACCGAAATCCTTTCATGAGCAAATTTTAAAATTCTCGTTCTCTTGCACACGCCAAATGTCAAGTCCATAATGCACCAAATCAGTTCCCAAGTCAAGCCATAGTTTAAGCCACGGATTAGCGAAACCAAGTGCGCCCATTTCAATATTCAGATTGTTATAATTCATCAAATGTGCAATCTGAAGTGGCAGAGGGAGAGAAAACACAGGTGTCGAATTGCTTTTCTGCAGATCGCCAAACAAACATTCCATTTGGCGTGTGATATGGCCGAGTAGAGATTGCATTGATAGATCATTGTTTTATTATACACAGGTGGATAGTTTACTATTTCTGTAGTTATTCGAGGTCCCGGTGGTGTGGGGAGACAGTTAGGTGCAGAGCATTCACAGCGCTTAGAATCTTATTTTCAGTCTGTTCCTGGATTGCAGATGGTTTCTTTCTCTACTCCATACAACGCGAAGGGGCTGATGAAAGAAGCAATTAGAAGTGAGAATCATGTTATCTTGTTTGAGCATGTTCTTCTCTACAACTTGAAAGAGAAGATCCCAGATGAAGAATATGTGTGTTGTCTTGAGGAAGCAGAAATGGTGTGGCCAGGTGCAGATGTAACCATTCTGACTTATTCTTGCATGAGATACCATGTGATGCAGGCTGCAAAGACTCTAGTGAATAAGGGATATGATCCAGAGATAATTGACATCCTCTTTTTGAAGTCATTTGACTTGCACATAATTTGGAATTCAATAAAGAAGACACATAGAGTGCTGATTGTTGAAGAGTGCATGTGTACTGGTGGAATTGGAGCTAGTCTCAGGGCTGCAATTATTGAGAACTTATGGGACTATTTAGATTCACCCATTATGTGCTTATCTTCATAGGATGTGCCAACACCATATGCAGGCACACTAGAGGACTGGACAGTAGTGCAACCTCCTCAGATTAACAGGCGAAAATGGTCTCCCAAGAATCCTGATAGGACCACAAGAGAGAGCTTGAAGCAGATCTGTGTATCGACAAGGTCATAAGTGAGAGAGGTCAAGTGGCATGGAAGATGTTGGGGATATGGATATAGATCAACCAAACAAGAGGCATTGCATGCTATCACGCTCCAGATCTGTGTCAAGGCCTCCTGGTGAAGTTATCCCTGGTGAGGGTTTCAAGGACTCGTCTCAGAAATTAAAGGCATTGAAACTTGGCAAGAAAGCAGGAAAGAAGAGAAACAAGGAGGCCCGCAAGGGTGAGGGTGATAGGGTCATACATAAACATGCACGAAGGGTCTTGCTGTTTGTTGTGATTTATGGAAGCTTGATTGTCTTGTTGGTATTCCTACCAGTAAAACTCGCAATGTTTTTGGCACCTTCACTATACCCTTTAGATACATCGATGTCAGATCCATTTACAGAGATCCCAGCAGACATGCTTTTGTTTCATATCTGTATTCCATTTTCCATTGAGCACTTTAGGCCACAGGCAACTTTTAAGAYTGTTCTTTTCCACTGATTTTCTGTTATCGGTTGGATGCTTGGATTGTCTAACTTCCTCTTGCCAAACCCTGAGGATGGGAATGGTCAAGATGGTGTGAATGGTCAACAAAGAATACGAGGAAGGATACATGATGTTCGTCATCATGGTGTCCAAGAACAGAATCGCCATAAATTAGCATTTCCTGCTGCTGGAATGAAGAAGTTGTTGTTTCTGGGTTCTTCTTGCATCTATCCAAAGTTTGCCCCACAACCTATCACAGAGGAAGCACTTTTGACTGGTCCTCTGGAGCTCACTAACAAGTGAATTTTCACATGCGAGCAACAGACATCAGTATACTATGAAGCTCTACATAATGTCAATAAGAGGATGGTATATGTCAGGGGATGACAACTAGCTATCAAATGATGATATATGGACTCCAATTAATAGAAACATGAGTGGCACTGCATATACAGCTCAAATATCTGTTGGTCCAATGCTCAATTCAAGAACAATTTTTCCTTGGTGTCATCCACAAAACCTAAACATGCAAGTTGTTGGGCCAAATTCTGGTCCTGCATAGGAATCAGTGTCTTCTTTGAGGTCTGGACAAAACAATCATTTTTCTCTGCCATCTGGGCCATTTGCTCCTCAACTGGATATGGTTCACAATCTTGCAGTAGGTTTGCAAGGTCCACATTACCTGAGATCATCATTGATGGAACATCGAGATCAGAATGTTGGACCTCTTATAAGAAGCATTTTAGATGTCTCATTTGAAAGACTCCAAACTCTACAGAACAAGGATGACAGATGGCAAATTGGTTCCAGATTTTATGTTGCCAGTTAAGGATTCGATCCTCTTTTAGTCATAGCTTTCCAACAGGAGGAGTAAATGCACATGTGGCAATAAATCAAGAGATACAGGTAGCACCTTGAAGACACCTCAGGCACATTTGGCAGAGAACGGATTTTCTGCAGATATCAAGGGTATCTAAGTGGCAATCGAGAGTATCTCTGTTTTGAGGCATCCTTTTTAAAGACAGCTGGCAGCATCTTTGTGACTCAAGATTTCAAAGGCAGTTCGAGATCTTTATCCTTCAGATGTTTCCAGATTTCAAAATATCCTTGATTCCATCTTTCTAGCATTCGAGATTTTCAAGATAATGTTGTTTTAGATTTACATTTGGTCAAGACTTCTTTTTATGATAGTTTTGCTTATACAAGTGTCGATGATGGTAACTACTTTCTAATTTTAGAAAGCATAAAATTGACTCGAGCCATTAGAGGATAAGAGTATCTTTTCCTATAAAAACAGATGTAAAACAGAGTTAAAGGGGGGATTCTGGATACAGTAATACTCTGTTGTAATCAGACATTTTATGCTAATACTAAATCACAGGTTCCTTCCATTTTGATGTCAGTTTTCCACATTTCTTCTGTACTGTTATCTGTGTTGTCAAGCCTTGAATGACTGTCATCTCATTGTTTGGCTCATGACCTGATAATTAGTTTCTTAGTTGTTTATTAGACCCTACATTGTACTGGTTTATAAGCAATATTTTCTTCACCCATTGAAAGTTATTTGCTGATTAATCAATCTTGGAGAGCACTATTTCTTTTGATAACCATTTTGATGTCTAAATGCCATAGTTGAATTGAGTTATCCCATTGATCCACCTCTTGATTACTTATTTTACTTAAAGTTACCAAGCATACTTAGCTATAACCCTAAGTATTTTCTTGGAGTGATAACAGTAGGAACACAATGAAATACAGAAATACACATAAACGCAGAGATGCAGCAGAAATAAGACTTCATTTCATGGATAACAAATGACTGAAAAATGCTTACAGACAGAATGGAAATAAACTAGCTAGGGCCTTGGTGGCTTATCTCTGAGAAGAGATGTGGTGGCTACTGGCCTCTGAACTCCCCATTACAATGCGGCTCGAAGGCCTACATATTATTGAGAAACAATGGAACCTAAACATCCAAAAACCTAACCCTAAGAGATGAAACACCAGAATATGGGCCCCGTTGGGGTAAATTGGTACATCAATTTCCCAAGGTCGTAACTTTGGCATACTATCTCCATTTGACGCACATGATACATCATTATAAATATCTATCCGAGGAATACACTGCTCTGGAAGTTCAGGACCCGAAAAAAAAAACGTAGTTTAGGGCCTCAAAACAGCTCCGGAAGTTTAGGACCCGAAGAACTGCTAAAAATAGTAAAGTGTGCTACAATTAAGGAAACTGAAAAACTGAAAGAAACAATGGTGTGGGTCCAAGTGGAATAGGCGGGTGGCCACCAATATCCACTTGGATCAACTACTTGGTGTTCTGCACATCCCAAGATTGGCCATAAATTTGATTTATGTAAGAAAAATGGATGATGCAGGGGTAAAAACAATATTTGAAAAGGAAACCTACAGCATGGTTCGAGGAGCAATGGTGTTATTGAAGGGATTTTGGTTTGGAACTCTCTATAAGATGCAAGGAAGCACTATTAGTGATGGGTGTAATAGTTCCATTGTTATTGATATTGGAGTTGAATAAGAAAGAACTCCTATAGTCTCTAGAGAAAAGGTTATGTTGTGGCATCAAAAACTGGGGCATATCAGAGAGAAGGGTCTTCGACTACTACACGGTAAAGGTATGGTTGAAGGTATGTCTAACTACTCTTTGGATTTTGATTTATGTGCACATTGTGTATATGGGAAGAAAAATCAGGTAAGATTCCCCTCTAGTGCAACGAGGGCAGAAGGAATCTCACAGCTAGTTCATCGTGATGTGTTTGGGCCTATGTTGATTCCATCATTGGGAAAATTTGTGTACTATGTCTCATTTATAGATGACTTCTCGAGGAATACTTGGATATATTTCCTTAGGAAGAAGTCTGAAGTCTTTGATAGGTTTAAAGATTTTAAGGCTCTTATTGAGAATCAAACAGAGAAAAGAATTAAGGTGTCGAGGACAGATAATGGCAGAGAGTTCTGCAAGAATGAATTTGAAGAATTATGTAAGAAGTGCAGTATAGAAAGGAAGAAGACTACTCCATATACACCTCAACAGAATGGAGTTGCAAAAAGGATGAACATGATGTTGATGGAAAAAGAAATATGCATGTTGTAACATCCCCGGCCACCCCAGAGGTGGGAAGATTACTACCACTAACTGAACTTTGATCTTCTCAAGCTCTGATACCAGTTTGTAACGTCCCCAGCCACCCAACACGTCGGGAAACACCACAAAGGAACATATTATTGCTATGATACTAATTTGTTTTAACACCCCCGACCAACCAAGTCGGGCCAAGCTATCTCGTAGAAATAACAATTATCATCTACCTATAAATATAAGCATAGACAAACAACATATTCTGCTAATACAAAGACGAATGCGAAAATAATAGTAAAAGCATACATGTAGTAATCCATACAAAACCATAGATGTAACAACATATATAAATACATATCATGTGAATGAATAGGGGAAATGAATACTTATCTTTTAATTGAGATCCACCAACTGTGTGCAGACCTTCCATGAACCTCCCAGCCTTAGACCGTGTTGCTCATCATGCTCAACAATGAGTCACCCCCAAGCTGGGACTAAGATCCACCCAGGGCAAGGGAATCCTAGACTAGGTTGAGGTTACAGGAGACTGCACAGTGCAACTGGAACGATTCTCTCCAAGAGCCTTATTACGCCCACTACTCACAGACTCTCATTCCCCACATGCATGTTCCACCCCAGGAATATGCACCTTCATTGTTCCACAGTCCATCGGTTGCTCCACTTACCTTTTCATGGTCTCGGCAACATGCTGGATCAGAAATTCTCAAAGCTCTGTAGCTGGTGTTGGACTCTCTCTAGGAGAAAATCACTTCCCAACAAACTCTCTCACCTAGATAGAATTGCTCACAGGCCTGACAACCTGCCTCTTCAACCATGGGCCTGACAACTCGCTTCTTCAACCAACTTCAACTTAGTTCCAACAAGGTGAGGACAATAGAAAAGGTTCAATATAGCTCAAGGAATGGCAACAACCACAATTCGGTAAGGCACAACACGGTTTTGGAAAGTACAGATATGTTGGGATTCACAAGAAAACACAGGTCGGCTTCCCCAGTTACTGGTTTCAGTTATCTAGTCTTCCTAGAGCTGCATGCACTCCATTTAGCATTTGTTCCCTTTCTCGGGAACTTAGGATAACTGGGTTTATTTTCCCCCACTTTAATATTTTCATTTTTCAGGAAGATATTATAATATTCCCTTGGGTTAAGCCCTCTAGATTAGCCCCCCTTTCCTATCCTCTCAGTCCCATCACTTTCCCTACCTGGTGAAGCTTCGTCCCCCATCACTCTTTCTTTGTGGCCGGTCTACACGCAATGATGTATAATTTTTATTAATGATCTGCATAATTACATATACAAAAATCAGGCTTATTGGCCTTAGCATCTAGGATCTTTAGCCTATAACACATAAGCCTACCATCTTATCAACACTCGGCTCACCAGCCTACAAACATCAATACATTTCACAGGGGCTCGGCCTGGGGTATTACAATCCCCTCCCCTTATTTTTGCACTATCCTCAGTGCAACTCATTTACATAATATCAGCAAGATTTTCAAAATCTTCAAAAAGATGCGAGTACTCTACCCACATAGCATCTTCATGCTCCCATGTCGCGTCCTCGGGACCATACCAAGTCCAATCGACCTTTACAAGCCCTATGGATTGATTCTAGAGATGCTTTCTCTTCTTGTCCAACATGCGCACCAAATGCACTTGCAAGGTGCCTTCTTGATCCGCCTAGATCACATTCCAATCAATCACATGATTAGGATCAGGTACATACTTCTTGAGAAATGAAACATGAAACACATTATGTACAATCATGGATGCAGGCAATGCAAGCATATATGCAACTCGTCCAATCCTTTCTAGGATTTCAAATGGCCCACAATATATGGATGCCAACTTGGAACAGTTTCCCAGCTTCAGGGAACTTTTGTTGGTTTTCACTTTCAAGAAAACATGATCACCAAATTTAAACTCCCTGTGGGTTCTGTTCTTATCAGCATAACTTTTCTTCCTGTCTTGGGCAGCCTTCAAATTCTGCTTAATCTTCAACATTTTCTCTTCCATTTCCTTGAGAAACTTTGGCCCAACCACTACCCTATCAACTGGGTTATCCCAGCTTACTGGGGTGTTGCACTTTCTTCCATAAAGTTCTTCAAATGGGCTCATCTTCAGTGATGCTTGATACCCATTGTTGTAAGCAAATTCTACCAAGTGTAGATAATCCTCCCATTTAGATGGTTTGTCCATCACATACATTCTTAAAATATATTCTATCACTTGGTTCACCCTCTCTGTCTTCTCATTAGACTCAGGATGATAAGCATTGCTGAAGTTCAGATTTGTTTTGAACCCTTTGAATAACCCCTTCCAAAACTTAGAGGTAAATTTTGGGTCTCTGTGAGACACAATTGTCTTGGGTATGTCATGCAATCATGCTACTTCCCTCATATAGATATCATCAACATTAGTTTCCTTGTGAGTAGTTTTCAATGGAATAAAATGGGCAAATTTCGTAAGCTTATCCACCACCACCATGATGGAATCATGCTACTTGTCGGTTTTGGGCAATCCTGTGATAAAATCCATTATCACCACTTTCGATTTCCACTTAGGAATGGGAAATGGTTGTAGAAACCCCACTGGGTGCCTATGCTCAGCCTTGACCCTTTGACATTCTAAGCATTTAGCTATGTACTCTGCAATTTCCTTCTTCATGACTAGCCAAAAGTAATGGATCTTGACTGTTTCCACTATTTTTTGATATCCAGGGTGCCCAACATAAGGCACATTATGCATTTCTTTCAAGATCATAATTCTTAATTCCTGGGAATTAGGTACATAAATTATGTTTTTGTACAAGAGTGTTCCATCAGCTTCCAATTTATAATCTTACACTTTTTGTAGCATCTTACCTTGGTGTAGCTTTGCCACCAATTCCATGTACTACAAATCTGCATTTGCAGCTTCCAAAATTCTACCTTTAATATCAGTTTGATACATGCTAATGACCGTAGCATGTAGTTCATGCACTCTGTTGTTGAGTGCATCATCCACTTTGTTCTCCCTTCCTTTGATATGCTTGATATCAGAGTCATACTCACAAAGGAATTCCAACCATCTACTCTACCTAGCGTTCAAGGTTGGTTGATCAAACAAATACTTCAGACCGTTATGGTATTTCCTCAGTTCAAACCTCCTTCTCATGAGGTAGTGCCTCCATTTCTTCAGGGCATGCACTATGGCTTACAACTCCAAATAATGTGTTGCATAGTTCTTTTCATGATCCTTCAGCTTTCTAGATTCATAACATACCACAAACCCATTCCGACTGAGGAATCTCCCCATACCTTCTTTGCATGCATTTGTACGCACTACAAAATATTCATTTGGATCTACAATCCTCAAGATTGGAGCATTGGTTAATAGTTGCTTCAATTCCTGGAAGCTCTTTTCACATTCTTCTGTCAATTGAAATTTCACTCCTTTTCTTTGTAAAGAAGTGATTGGGTGAGCAATTTTTGAAAACCCTGTAAGGAATCTCATGTAATAGCCAGCAAGACCCATAAAGGATCTGACTTTTGTCACATTCTATATGGAGTTTTTGACACTAGAGTTTCTCTAGGCATCAGGTTTATAGAGAAATAAATATCTCTCTTTGGGGGTAGTCCTGGTACCTCCTTGAATACATCTTCAAAATATTCCAGGACTGCATGGTCCTCCAGATTTGGCACTTTGTCCTCAGATTTTTCCTCTATATGGGACACAAATATTTGATAGCCCTTCCTGTAGCACTTTTTCAGCTGCATTGTTGAGATTTATCTGATAGTCACTGCCCTTGGAATTCCTTGTAATTTCCCCGGTTTTCCTTCCTCATCCATGCAAGTGAACACCTTGTTACAACAGTCTAAGATGGCATGGTGTTGGTCCAACCAATCCATCCCAATTAGAAATTCATAGGAACCTAAAGGCAATATGTTCAAATCTTCCCTTGTGCTCAGTCCATTCATGTCCATAAGACATGTCTTAACCATTTCAGTAACTTTTCTTTTGTCTCTTGTAGCCAGCTGCACCAACCAAGATTTTCCATGCTTGCTTCTTGGAAAATGCAAACTTTCCACCATCTTGGGATCTATATAACTAAAACTAGCCCCTGAATCAATTAAAATAGAAAAGGCATGGTTATTGACCATACCTTTAACTTCAATCATGTGTGATTGAAACTCATCTTTCTTGTTGTCCAGGGCTGCATAGATCCTTGGTATTCTACTGCCCATGTCCTCCATTGTTTCTACTTGCTAAACATTGTGGACAACTCTCACTTTACCATTATTGTGGGGACAATCTCCATACTTGTGGTCTCCCTGACAGCCCCAACATTGAATGGGCGTCTGCCTTGGCCTTTGTCCCCCTACCTCAGCCATTCTCTGCTCTCTAAAAGATGGTTGTCCTTGAGGAATATTCCTGAAAAATGGTGGTTTGATTCCCTTCTGCCTCTGCTCCCTCTTGAACTTCTTCTTGTCTTCCCAATATTTCTGGGAAGTAGGCTTTTCTTTTTGTTGATCATATAAGCATTTTTCTCTCCTTATAGTTTCTTCCATAGTTTTCGAGTCATCATACTAGATCTTGTCACTAATGAGAGATGGTAGTCCACTCAAATATCTCTGAATTTTGACAGTCTCATCTTTGATGAAAGGAGCATACTTCAACATCTCTAGAAACCTTCTTTCATACTCATCTATTGTCATGCTACCTAGCTTGAGTTCAAAGAACTCTTTCATCTTTCTGACATAATATCTCTTAGTTAAGTATTTCTTTTCAAACTGTTTCTTGAATTCCTTCCAAGTAACGTTTTTCTCCTTAATATGTTGCACCTGCACAAGTTGGTCCCACCACATGGATGCCTTTCCTTTTAGTTGATACATTGCAATTCTCCCTTCTGCATGAGAGGAGTAATTATGCAGTTGGAAATATTTCCTCATTCCAAGAAGCCATGTCTCAGTATCTTCTTCCTTCTTGTGCTCTCCATCAAATGCAGGAGGTTTAATCTTGTTCATTTCACCCTTCAGTTCGTCCACTCCATCTCTCCTATTCTTTCTGGTAGGAGATGGACTTGAACTATTGTGTGCCCTCCTCTTGGAATGTCCTTGGGAGTGATGGTGGTGTCTGCTAACACTCCTTGATTTTCTCTTCTCATCAGGGAACCTGTGACTTCCTGATTTACTAGAGTCACTCACCTTATCCAATTTCCTTTTTATTCTTTCCAGGCTCTGTATCAACTTTATGTTGAATTCTCCCTATTGTTCCCTGGCTTTCATGAGATTTTTGTTATCTTCTCGGTGAGTCTGGACATATTTATGCAATCTTTCAATGATTTTCATCATGTTTCCTTCCTTATCTAACTCTTCTCCCTGCCCATTGGAGTTTGACCCTTCTTTATCCAATTGATCATTTATTCCTCTAATTTCATCCTCTGAACTGTAACCTTCCTATGCATCCCCCATTTCTCTGCACTCTGTGTTGATCCTTATTTGATTTAGTTGTTATTTAACTCTGCAAAAACAATGTGCAATCAATCGAAATTGCCATGCCATTAGTCCTTAACAATTTCCACAGTATTCCTAAACCAATCTGATTCAAAGAAAGATTTTAGATTTCATTCTGTGGTTATCGATCAATCATGAATCCCCACAGATCTTTTCTTTCTGAGCTCTGCACTGTTCTGCAATAATTTTTGGGCACTAGCCCCTTTCTCTTAGCCCCCAACCCATGCGACCACGGGTTGTGACCCAACGCTAGGTCGATGGTGCTTATTCGGGACTTCAGGCCTCCGGCTTTTAGAAGTTTGGCTTCAGAAGTTCCTAACTCCTTTCTCCTCGGGGTGTTGATCTTCTAGAGTAAACCTCCACTTGTTGCATGCCCTTCAACAGATCGATGACTGTCAATCATTCCACACTTCGGTCTTCGGGGTTGTGGCCCACCTGTTCCATTTACCTCCGGAGTGTCCTTCCTCCGGAGTTAGTCTCCTATTGCTAGGCATCTATTGGCTCAAGGTTTCAATGTTCGAGCACTATCATGTCACATCACTTAATGCCTTTCAATTGGGCATGCATCGACGGTTTGGAGTAACCTGCCTTTCTTCCCACAATTATTTTGACGCTGACACATAATCCCTTGGTGAAACCGTGGTTTGGATTGCAGGACCGCCTTGGGGAATTAAATCTTGTGCAACTTGGGTCCCCGAAATGCCTCCTAGCCATCAATATTGGTGTATGATGATCAACGCCAGTGTGGTCCCACTTACCATGCTCAAACAGAGTGCCACGTGGAAGAATACTAGCGGTTGACACGTGGCCCAATCAGATGGGTGACACGTGTCACATTTCAAATGGAATTTCAATCTTTGATGGGTCTGAAACCCACTAACACATGGCACGCATCCCATGTGTCCACGTCATTCCCAATGACATCATCATTCCATGTCACTCCAGAATTTTGGGCTTCAGAAGTTTTTTTTTATGCAAGCTTCCTTCCAGTCTCCCGAATTCTGAATTTTCAGACTTCCTTACCCTTCGGGTCCACATAGTACAACTATCCACAATCTAGGTGGGGGTGTGTGGCAAGTATAAGAGAGGTCCACGTCACCTCTAGGTGATGTCATCATGACTCACTACTTCGGTTCCTCGAGGCTTCGGGGCTTCGGAGCTTCAGGCTTTAGGAGTTCTCACCTTTGCACACACTAATTCTCCCGAACGTCGAAATCCTGAACAAGCCAATCTGCTGACACATGTCCCTTTTGATGGATGGACTAGATTAACTATGGACTTCGGAGCTCTGGAAGTTCTCTTTCTTTCATACAGCGCTGTAACTTCCACCCTTGGCTTGATCCAACGATCGAGCTCTTCTCCCCAGATCTACAGTGTAGATCCACTTCAGGGACTTCGGGGCTTCAGCCTCTTCTGCTCTATAACACATACTTCGTCGAAGTCTCGAATTTTGAAGGACTTGTAAATTAACCCTCCTACACTTTTCTCCAAATCTGACGGTCGAGAATTGTCCTCCTTCTCATGAGAATATTCCAATGGCCCACATTACTATGTGGCCCAATACCACATTTGTCATGGTTTTATAATACTGCTACAGCTCGTAACCTTCGTAACACGACCAAGGTAACCTCTTGACACTCAGAATTCTCTGAGGCTCAAAATGTGTTCTTCTTGACATAATTTCCCTCTAAACCCTTCTCTTCAAATTCCACTTTCCTAGCCCATCCAAGCTCAATGTTGAAACCATGGATTTGATACCAGTTTGTAATGTCCCCGGCCACCCCAGAGGTGGGAACATTACTACCACTAACTGAACTATGATCTTCTCGAGCTCTGATACTAGTTTGTAACATCCCTAGCCACCCAACACACTGGGCAACGCTACAGAGGAACATATTACTGCTCTAATACCAATTCTTTTAACACCCCCGGCCACCCAGGTCGATCCATGCTATCTCGTAGAAATAACAATTATCATTTGCCTATAACTATAACCATAGACAAATAACATATTTTTCTAATACATAGATTGATGTAGAAATAATAGTAAAAGCATACATGTAGTAATCCAGACAAAACCATAGATGTAACAGCATATATAAATACATAGAATGTGAATGAACATGGGAAATGAATACTTATATTTTAATTGAGATCCACCAACTATGTGTAGACCTTCCAAGAACCTCCCATCCTTAGACCCCATTGCTCATCATGCTCAACAGTGGGTCACCCCCGAGCTGGGACTAAGCTCCACCCAGGGAAAGGGAATCCTAGACTAGGTTGAGGTTATAGGAGACTGCACAGTGCAACTAGAAGGATTCCCTCCAAGAGCCTTCTTACGCCCACTACTCACGGACTCTCATTCCCCACATGCCTGTTCCACCCCGAGAATATGCACCTTCATTGTTCCACAATCCCTCGGTTGCTCCAATTCCCCTTTCAGGGTCTCGGCAACAAGTCAGATCAGGAATTATCAAAGCTTCATAGCTGGTGCTGGAATCTCTCCAGGAGAAAATCACTTCCCAACAAACTCTCTCATCTGGAGAGAGTTTCTCATAGGCTTGATAACCTGCCTCTTCAACCACGGACCTAACAACCCACTTCTTCAACCAACTTCAACTCAGTTCCAGGAAGGTGAGTACAATAGCAAAGGTTCAATATAGCTCAAGGAATGGCAGCAACCATAATTCGGTAAGGCACAACACGGTTTTGGCAAGTACAAATATGTTGGGCTTCACAGGAAAACACAGGTCGGCTTCCCTAGTTATTGGTTTCAGAAGTACGTCCAAGATGAAGAGGTCCATGACGAAGGCCCGACAAGTTAGGTGAAGGATGGGAGAATGGGGAGCGAACCCCCCCAATGAGATAATTCTCCATCTTTAACCGCATGAGCCCAGGTCGACACCTGTCTTCCTGGAGCTGCATGCACTCCATTTAACATTTGTTCCCTTTCCCAGAAACTTAGGATAACTGGGTTTATTTCCCCCCACTTTAATATTTTTATTTTTGAGGAATATATTATAATATTCACTTGGTTTAAACCCTCTAGCTTAGCCCCTCTTTCCTAGCCTCTCGGTCCCATCCCTTTCCCTACTTGGTGAAGCTTCGTCCCCCATCACTCTTTCTTCATGGTCAGTCTACATGGAACGATGTATAATTTTTATTAATGATCTGCATAATTACATATACAAAAAACAGGCTTATTGGCCTTAGCATCCAGGCTCTTCGGCCTATAACACATAATCCTACCATCTTATCAACACTTGGCTCACCATCCTATAAACATCAGTACATTTCACAGGGGCTCAGCCTGGGGTATTACACATGCTCAGTGAGGCCAGGTTAGGGCAAGAATTCTGGGTAGAGGCAGTGGGTATTGCATGTTACCTGGTCAACAGATCACCCTCATCAACATTGGATGACACGACTCCACAAGAGGTATGGACTGGTAAGAAAACTTCTCTCACACATCTGAAGGTATTTGGTTGTGAGGCCTATGTTCATGTTCCAAAGGACAACATGAGTAATCTAGATAAGAATGCTTAAAAGTGTATCTTTATTGGGTATACAGATGGTATCAAAGGTTATAAGTTTTGGAACCCATAAACTAAGAAGGTTGTGTATAGTAGAGATATGGTATTTAGAGAATTGAAGGATGTTGTTAAACAGGAAGTCCTACCAAGTAAGGAAGAACCAGAGAAAATAGAGTTTGATTTAAAGAATGACGAATCAGACTCTATAGAAGAACAAGAATCAGAATAAGAAGATACTCATACTCCAGTATTGAGGAGATCGATTCGAGAAAGAAGGAAACCAGAAAGGTATAATCCATCTGATTTCTGTTCAAATTTTTCTTTGTTTATTACTGATGATGATCCTAGAACTGTCAAGGAGGCAGTGGATTCAAAGGATGGAAAACACTGGGAAAATGCCATGGATAAAGAAATGGCATCCTTGGATAAGAATGATGCTTGGGATCTAGTGGAGTTGTCGACTCGAAGAAACCCCATTGGAAGAAAATGGGTATTTAAAAATAAGTTGAATGCAGAAGACAAAGTGGAGAAATACAAATCTCGATTAGTAGCAAAGGGATATTCCCAGGTTGAGGGAATCGATTTTGGTGATATTTTTTCTCTTGTTTCCAAGTTAACTTCTATAATATTTATGTTATTTGTTGTTGTTGCATTTTATTTCGAAGTAGAATAGATGGATGTGAAGACAACATTCTTCCATGGGGATCTGGAAGAAGAATTCTATATGAAACAACCAAAAGGCTTTGTTGTGAAGGGAAAGAAGGAGCTGGTATGCAAGGTGAAAAATTTCTTGTATGGTTTAAAATAATCACCAAGGACATGATATCAATAATTTGATACTTATATACCGGGACTTGGCCTCACAAGAAGAAAAGAGGATCACTGTGTGTATTTTAAATTAATTGGTGCTCATTTGATTTATTTGGTCCTGTATGTGGATGACATGTTGCTGATAGGAAACATCAAGGAGATTATCCAAGATGTAAAAACTTAGTTGTCCTCTAAATTTGGCATGAAGGATCTCGGTGCTGCAAATTTCTTTTTGGGCATGGAAATTAAAAGAGATTGGAAAAAGAGGAAACTTTGGTTAAATCAGAGAAAATATGCCGAGACAGTATTGTAGAGGTTTAATATGTAGGAATGTAAGTCGATCAAGGTCCCTATTCATGTTGGTGTAAAGTTATCTGTAGATCAGTGTTCCAAGACATGGGAAGAGGAGGATGAGATGTCTCATGTTCCATATGTGAGTGTAGTTGGAAGTTTGATGTATGCAATGGTATGTACTAGACTAGACATTTCACATGTAGTGGTAGTTTTGAGGAGGTATATGTCAAAACCAAGGAAGGAGCATTGGACAACAGTAAAAATGGTTTTCAGGCATTTACGTGGCACTGCTAGATATAGATTGTGCTACCAAGGAAGAACATGATTGGACAGAGTGTTGGAAATACATAGATTTGTGGATGCAGGTTGGGGTGGATATTTGGATCGTAAGAGATCTATAAGCGGGTATGTGTTTAACCTGTTTGGAGGAGAAAACAATTGGATGAGAAAAAGACAAGTTGTAGTGGTACTTTCAACTATAGAAGTTGAATACATGGAAACCACTCATGCAAGTAAGGAATAAGTATGGTTACAAAGATTGTGTTCATGTATTGGGTTGGTACAACAAGCTGTAAGGATAGATTGTGATAGTCAGAGTGCAATTTTTCTGGAAAACAACCCAACTTCTCATTCAAAGACAAAGCATATTGATTTTCAATATCACTTTGTGAGAGACATGGTTGAAGAAAAGAAAGTGTTTCTGATGAAGGTGGACACTTTGAAGAATGTTTTAGATTCACTAACAAAATATGTGAGCAGTGAGAATTTCTCTTAGTGTAGAGGATTCGTGGGCATTGTTGCCCTAGATTGTTGACTATGTAACCCTGTAACCCCCTGTATGCAAAGAAAACAACAAGTGGTAGAATGTTGGGTATGTGTTATATTCTTTGAACAACTAGATCTAGTGCCTGCTATGTTGCGTTAGGCGTGTGAGGGGGGTTTGAGAAAAAAAAATTCCTCAGGAAATGTGTCACAGTTCTTACCTTGTTTTTTGTGTCGCCTTGATTTTCATGTCCATTGTTGGGCGATTTTTCAACACATGGTTTTTTTCAATGGTTTTCTATTTTCGGTTAAGGAATTAGGGTTGTTGACTAATCTTGCCATTTTTTGTTGCTTCCATATCTCCAGGTGATTCCCACATGTTGGCCCTCGACCAAGTTTTGGAGAACCTTGGTCGTGTTTGACCATTTTTTGGGACCTCGACAGGCTGGTCGAAGACGAAGCGCCAGGCGAAGAGGAGATCGTGGGATCTCGCCCCCTTTTGTGAGCTTTTTGGGATTAGGGTTTATGTAACGGGTATGGGATGTTGGCCCATGGTTTTACCCGTGTTTAGGCCCCATTTTTAATGTATAAATATATATCTAGGCGATGTAAGAAAGTAGTGGAGAGACCTAGTAGAATCGGCTTGGTGCGGAGCTAGAGGCTTTGTGCATACTATGTGTTAAGACTTGCAGAGCTAAGTGCAAGTGATTATAGGAAGATTGTGTGCAGACTGTGCAAGAAGGCTTTGTGTTGTGACTTAACTCAGGGAAGGAGGATCTAGCGAGGTGCACACATATCTCCTGTCATATGTGGAGTTGGTTTTGTGGCTCTTTGCATTGAAAGAAGATAATAAAGAGAAGAAGAGTTGGTGGACATAGCCCCACGCTAGGGGTGAACCCCGTATATCCTGTGTTGTGATTGCTTTGTGTCATTGATGTGATTTATACTTAGTGTTGAATATTTAAGTATGTTAGATACATATTATATAGTAGCTTAGTGCTTAATAACTTGGATGAATGCTAAATATGTTGATGTTATGTGCTAAATGGTTAGATATTGTTAGATCTTGTTGAATACTACGTTGTTTTGTTATTAGGGTTTTACCTGCGATGTGAATAAAGGGTTAAAGAATAATGAATGTTAACTACTAAGTGCTCTATTAAGTATTGTGATCACATATTTGTGTCCCAGCTAGGTTGTAGACACTTGAATCCTGCAACTCCCCTTGCCTCTACCTCGGGTGAGACTTCATCTGTTTCGTAGGTGTTGTCAAAAGGGTCAGTAGTTAGGGTTTTTTGGGTGTGTTGTTGAAGTGTTAAACCCTAGGTCTGCCCCTGTGCCAACAAATGATTCTATTGTCGGGACTTGAAACTATGATTATTGGGAACTAAGGAAAAGAGAAAGCTCTGTGCGTAGATCTATTGTTATAGTGTGTAGTAATCTACTTGACTTGTGAAGCTCTGTGCTAAGAATGGAATCAGATCTGAAGAAAAGAGGTAAGATCTTAAGGCTTTGTGCTCTGATAAAGTTAAGATAAGTGGAAATTTTCATTTCGAAAGAATGGATCTAGGTATATTTGATAAAAAAATTCCTAGTCTGAAAACTAGGGCACAACTAGAAGAAATAAGACATGATAAGAATAGATATGATAAAAATAGTGAAATATATGTTATCCCTATGCATAGAAAGAATTTTTGGACTAGCAAGTGGATGCAGGATCCTAGAAAGAATTTTTTGCAGGTCTATCACTATGATCCCAGTGCGCAGTACAGGAAAGGTTGGGGATCGTTTAAGAGAAAGACAAGATTGACATTATGTTATAATTGCAGAAGACTGGGACATATTGCTAAGGAATGCCTTGGTAGAAGTCCTATTTTCCTTTGTTGTAAAGCTACTGGGCATGAAGTTTTAGATTGCCCTAGAATGATTGCTAAAGTTGAGAAGATGAACATGAGACAAGAAGACCATGAGGAAGGTCAAGAGACTAAGAATATGCTAAAGAACCAGAAAGAATCAGAGGCTATATTATTGCATATGAAAGAAACACGGAATGATCACAGAGACATCAATTTATCAGAGATTTTAAAAGAGAAAGAGTGCATAGAAACAAGAATAGGAGACTTCGACATAGATTGTGTATTGGATGTATAAACACATGTGAACATTATGACAAAAAGTACTTGGGAAATCTTAGGAAATCCTACTCTGATTCCTTCATTGGG
The DNA here is from genome assembly GCA_009831015.1 of Picea engelmannii. NCBI lineage: Eukaryota > Viridiplantae > Streptophyta > Pinopsida > Pinales > Pinaceae > Picea > Picea engelmannii. The sequence continues at coordinate 1,486,443 of ML779490.1, read as the reverse complement.
AGGAATAGGATTGTTTAAAGGAAAGTTGATAACCCTATGTGGAATACTTGCCCATGTACCTATGGTTTCTCATGGAATATCAACAGAAGAAGAATTTGAGGTCCCTAAGTTTGTTGAGAACAATTCTCCCTTTGCACTTTTGTTAGGAAAGATTTGGAATGAGAGAGATCACATCCGAAGGAGAGAAGAATAGGAAGCTATAGAATGAAAAAATCAAGAATTAAGGGATTTCATGGCTAAGAGAATAGCACGCTTGATAAAAGAACAAGAGGACAAGTCGAAGCAACTGAGGACCAGAGACTTAGTTGTCGAAGTTGAAAGAGCACAAGAAGGCTTAAAGAACCTATCCATGCAGGAGAGTAGAGCCCCTACTCTAGAAACAATAAGAGAGGAAGTATTATCCTCGAACCTTGTGAAAGATCCTCAATAATGCGAAGTTAGTATGCTAAGAAAGGATAAGAACAAGAATGGAAAGAAGAATCCAGAGACGTAGATCACATGAAAGAAAGCTAGAAAGCTCAGTAAGAAGAAAACAAAGCTAGAAAAATTACAGGAGATTCCATAGAGGACTTCGCAGAAGGAAGGCTTGCAGAACTTGAACCTCGCTGGAATAGCAAAACAACACTGAATGACACTTCACCACGGTGAAGCAATATGACCGTTGGAGGCGTCCTGACCGTTAGAACGACACTCCAGAATGGCTAGAAACACATTTATTGCCAAAACGTTCACCATTAGACCGTTGGGACCACACCATAATGGATGGAATTGTATTGATCGATACATTCCTACCCATTGGAGGAGTCTGTTACGACGTTGTCTATTTATCTCATCGAGCGTTGCACCGAGGAAACTTTCATGAATTGTGATTATCTGAGCCCACAGAGAACTAATCGCTTTCGTGCAGTACTTATTGTAACCTTGTCGTCTGTTTTGCTACCTTGATTGTTTTTTCACTGACACGAGATATCTGATCTTGAGAATGTATGTCAGGCGACCTTAGCACAGTAGAAAAATCCATCGAAGAAATCCTCATAGACCTCATGGCTGAGAAGGCCCTGTCTGCAGGAGTACATGCCTCGTCGACGAGAGGAGTGCAAGCATCCCCATCGACTGCATGTCGATCTGGGCCTTCCCAAACTGTGACAGAGAAGAGAAGAAAACATCATGATGACTTGGAAAACACGAAGCTCATCCCATCAATCTTGCCTAACTATATCTCGCCTCTAGCTAGTGCAGTTAGTCATGATAGCATCCCGAGGGACTTCGACTATACATTGATTACTGCGTACCTCCCGAAGGGGATATGTGCAATTGGACTACAGTTAGGACAAATTATGACGTTGAAGATCAGTGACTTCAACTTAGGAGACCGTAAGAACTATGGCATGCTCGCACCACACAAGTACTTGACCAAGACAATGGGGAAGAAGTCGAAGATAATCCCCCAACCATGGACTATGGACATCGCGAGGTCCACCATTCTTAATGTGATGAATATCCCACACTTCGATAGACATCAAAAGGTTAACGTGTGCGTTAAAATCCTCATGTCATGCTACCATGGTGGTTACCTATGGTTGGATCGGCGCATCACAGTAGATTAGGTGTTGATCCATTGGATCACTGGATTAAGAATGCAAGGACCATATCCCCAGGATTTTTACCCAGGGAAGGCTACAGATCACGCCCTAGCGCATCGCATAAAAGAAACCTACAGCGATGTGGAGAAAGGGAAGTGGGGCTACAAGGTAGCCTCCATCCAAAATGGTGCAGTGCGCCTAACTTACCAGTTGATCATTGGTAATCTCATCAGGAAGAATAGGCCAACGTAGGTCACAGGGTTTGTCGTCGACCTCATAGGAAAATGCATCGAAGGGATGCAAATGAACTGGGAGAGCTACCTCGTCAACTAGTTAGAGCAAGACTACTTCAAAGCTCAAGATCAGGGCTATGAGTTCCATTTCAGTTGGTTGCTGGTTCTCATTGCCTTCATTGCTTAGGATATTTCGGAAGGAGCGACCTTCCCTGAAATTGAGCCATCTGAACCACTGGCTGCCAAGTTCACTACACTATGGTATTCGAGCGACATGGTGAAGCAATGGCAGTCAAATGAGGTGTTCCACATCTATTATCTACATCTGAAGAGGGCCATTGAATCCTTCCCTCAGATGACGTCGAACACTCTGCACAGGTTCAGACCACTTGCGAAGTTTCGTGCAGACAGGAACTTCATCTATATCACTGCGCGCAGAGACGAACAAAAAGAAGAGCTCCAGTCCTATTACAAAATCACAGAGGAGGACATGGAATAAATAACTAAGGAATGGCCTACAGAGTTCCTTGTACTGGTCGAAAAGACAGAACTCTCCGACCCTGACCTCATCGAAAGTCCTGTATTCAATCGCAAAGAATATGATGCACCCATCAGCAATAGGAAGAAAATTAAGAAGGAAGAGGTACAGGAACTGAGCAGCACATCAAAGGAAACTAAACCAGATTCACCTGAAGGAGGAGGAGGTGACGAAGTAGACAAAGAAGAGGACGAAGGGGAAGAAAACAAACAGGAACATGGAGAAGTAACACCGCCTAAAGATCCCATCATGGAGGTTGAGACATCCGAGAAAAGAAAGGGTTCCTCGCAGAAACCTTCATCGCGAAAGAAGTCAAAAGCCAATAAACCTCCATTTCAGACTGTGCTCATGGTATATGATATTGACCTCATCATCGTCATTGTATTAGATACCTCAGAGGACATTTTGTAGCGAAGCGAATCCAAATAGAAGACAATGTTTGACAGGATCGAGGCAGAGCTCAAAGGGGTACAACAGGCTCTTTATTCAAGCTGTGCAGTGTCTACTACATCGTTGTCAGTAGGGGACATAGAAGTAGGAGATGAGCCTACCCAGCTACATAGATTAGCATACTCGACCGAGGCTCACCTTCGTCGGGTCCAGGAGGAAAAGGAGCAGGCCACAAAGGAATTAAAGCAAGCAAAAGAAGAATCCCTAGAGCAACACTGGATTGCGCAACAAGAGAAAGATGACCTCTAGGCGAAGTTTGCAGAGGATAAAGCACAGATCCAGAAGGAAAAAGAAAATTTTCTCATAGAGAAGATGGGAGTCAAGAAGGCAGTTACCAGAGCACTTTGCTCTGTGTCAGGCCTTGCACAGATAGAAGAAGACACCGTGGAGATTCAAGTAGAGAAGCTCGCTGAAGATATTCAGCAACTTCAAGCAAGAGTGGCAGAATTGGAACTACAAGCCATGCCAAGAACTCCACAAGAAGTGCGAGATCAGAGGGAAGAAACTGCTCAGAGCGCAGTAGAAAGAATCAAGGCATTAGCCTTAGAATGCAAGCAATTAATAATTCAAAGTGCATAGACCTACAAGCTCCTTGCAGAAGACCCAGAACTAAGGACATTAGAGTCACAACTCTAGGAGGCAAAGCAACAAGCAGCGAAAGTACAAGCACAACTGAAGTCATTGTCAACAGTCGAGAAGATGAAAAGGTCCTAGGAACAATGCACCATTCAACAACAGGTCCATGCCATACAAAGTAAAGTCATGGAAGTGACCCAGAGGCTACAACTAGTGCAGGATTAAGCCTGCATACTTTTTGAGGAGATTGAGGGACAAGGTGCACAGCTAGAACAAGTAGTCACCACGATGGAACAATGATTGGAAGGACCGGTAACCGAGAAAGTTATTTAGGAGTTCACCAAGAAGGAGGCTCTGGCGAAGCAGTAGGTCGAAGCAGAGTTGCCCAAATAAGAGTGACTTGGGATGAGTCACAGGTGAGTGTTGGGGGCCTATTGGCCCTCGACCAAGTTTTGGAGAACCTTGGTCATGTTTGACCATTTTTTGGGACCTCGATAGGATGGTCAAATATGAAGCGCCAGGCGAAGCAGAGATCGCGGGATCTCACCCCCTTTTGTGAGATTTTTTAGATTAGGTTTTATGTAACAGGTATGGGATGTTGGCCCATGGGTTTACTCATGTTTAGGCCCCATTTGTAATGTATAAATAGATATCTAGGCGATGTAAGAAATTAGTGGAGAGACCTAGTGGAATTGGCTTAGTGCGGAGCTATAGGCTTTGTGCATACTATGTGTTAAGACTTGCAGAGCTAAGTGCAAGTGATTGTAGGAAGCTTGTGTGTAGACTGTGTAAGAAGGCTTTGTGTTGTGACCTAACTCGGGAAAGGAGGATATGGCGAGGTGAGTGCGGATATCCTTTCCTATGTGGATTTGACTTTGTGGCTCTGTGCATTGAAAGAAGATAATAAAGAGAAGAAGAGTTGGTGAACGTAGCCCCATGCTCGGGGTGAACCACGTATATCCTTTGATGTGATTGCTTTGTGTCATTGATGTGATTTATGCTTAGTGTTGAATATTTATGTATGTTAGATACATCTGATATAGTAGATTAGTGCTTAATAACTTGGATGAATGCTAGATCTGTTGATGTTATGTGCTAAATGGCCAAATATGCTTAGATATTTCTGAATACTACGTTGTTCTGTAATTAGGGTTTTACCTGCAATGTGAAAAAAGGGTTAAAGAATAATGAATGTTAACTGCTAAGTGCTCTGTTAAGTATTGTGATCACATATCTGTGTCCCAGCTAGGTTATAGACACTTGAGTCCTACAACATCCCCTGCCTCTACCTCGGGTGAGACTTCATCTACTTAGCAGGTATTGTCAAAAGGGTCGGTAGTTAGGGTTTTGTTGGTGCGTTGTTGAAGCATTGAACCCTGGGTCTACCCCTGTGCCAACACCACATTATCACCTATCCATCCAATTGAGCCTATTGACTCTGCACCTTCATTTCCAATTCTGGTTTATGAGATGGTTGGATGATCGAGAGGGCCATTGTACTAGTTTCACCAAAATTTTATGCTGATAGTCAGACCAAGAGCCCACACAAACCATGAATTTCATGTTCTAGAGAGGATATTTACTTCTTTTGTTGATGGAGTATTCCCATGATGACATCCAATTTGAGATTGGAGATATGATTTTGAGAAAAAAAATGATTGGAGAGAGACTGTAAAGTGTTTTTCTGAGCCTTGATTGAATCCACATGCCTTTTCAAAGCCTAACCAGTTTCCCTAAGCTCTTTGTAATCCATATGTAAGAGCAAGTTGACTTGTTTATACCAAATGAGTAGGGGGATTCAAAACATTGAGGAAATTGACCAAGATGTCGATGGAGTAAAAGAAACCAAATTACTTCTAAGACTGACTTGACAACAACCAAAATAACCCAATTTGGAACCAGTCACAACATCCCTAACATAAGAATTAAGAAGCATGTTGGTGATTACCTGAAGCAAATAAATTACCATCAAACTATATGGAATGATCCATTTAGGTTGTAAGGAGGGGACACTAAATGATGAACCCAAAGGACCAAGAGAGTTCTTCCAAAATTCAGATAGAGGAGATGTAAGAATCAATGACAGAGTTAGAATGACCTATGCCCTAAATCAAATCCACTCTAGAGGGTAGTAATGTTTTATCACTAATAATTAAATCGGTTGTTCCTACCTATAAAGAATTTTTAAATAAAAATCATATCTTGACATATTCAGGGAAAGGGTTGGAAGAAGATGAAAGGATTTTAAACAAAGAGAATGAGTTTGAAATAACTAAGGATTCGATCCTAATTAAGAAGTGAGCAACTAAATGTGGTTTAGCTAAGGATTTTTCCCCGATTAAAGCCTAGAGCTCTAAAAAGAACCAGGGAAAAAATATTTCGATGGAAAAGGAGGAGGTTTCTGTTCAAGATGGTCCTAGGGCGCTTAGAGATCAAAAATCCCTTGCGAGGACTAAATCAAGATTATATTGATACTAAACATCAGGGGAGAGGTAGGGGCTCCTAAAATACAAGCCCTCGGAAGATTAGTAGAGACAGTTAATCCATATGTTGTACATTTCCATGAAACTATGGTATCGGGCTACAGAGCAAGAGAGGTGTTGGGGGTTCTCTTTAAGAATTGGAAGTTTTGTATTATCGATGCAAAAGGTCGGTCTAGTGGTTTTTTCTCAGCATGGAATCCAAACTCTTCTATATTTGTCTTTTTTTTTTTCTCTGCATGCATCTTGCTTGAAGGTTCTTGCAGGGATTTAAGGAATTTGACTCTTATTAACTACCATGGGCCTTACTCTGATAGAAGATATTTTTGGGAATTGGTGAGAAATGAAGGCATTCTCAATATTAATAATCTCATTCTAGCTTGTGATTTGAATTTTTCTCTGTTTGCAAGAAAAGTATGGGGAGTCAAAGCAAAACTAGATCCACTAGCGTCCCTTTTTATGGAGATGTTAAATGAAGCAAATCTTGTTGATATAAAAATGGTGAAGGTTTTTCCTACCTGGAGGAATGGCAAGATTGGGAGAAATGAAATTGCAAAAATAATTGATAGATTCTTGGTGGCAGAGAGTTTAGTGGAAGGGATGGAAAAAAATAAATCATGGGTAGTCGATTTTCTGATTTTAGATCATATGCCAGCAGTATTGGAATTAGTTAATGACAGTGAGAGAAGTAAATATCCTTTTAAATGCAATGAAGTATGGCTAAAGGATCATTCAGTCAATGAGTTAGTCCATAGAAGTTGGAGTAACTTTCAAATTGGGGATGAGGACTCCCCAATGAAATCTTTGGTTGGAAAGTTGAAATTATTAAAGGCGATTGTGATTGATTGGGAGAGGTCCAAGAAGGAGTTGAAGGAACAACTGATTCAAGTGGAATCACAGATTGATTATCTTTTCAAGAATTTTAAAGAAGGTCCTTCATCTTATCAGGAAGCTGAATCTCTGAGTTGGCTCATCATGAGAAAAAAGTAGCTCTTGTAAATAGAACAGGATACTTGGAAACAAAAGAGCAGAGTCAATTGGCTTTTAGAAGGAGATCAGAATTCCAAATTCTTTCATAAAATGGTGAATTACAGAAGAAGGATCAATACTTTATGGGAGCTTAATAATGCAAAATGGGAAACAATTGTAGGCAAAAGAAGACTCCAAGAGGAAGATGTGTAAATTTTTCGGTCCCTCTTTTCTAACCTTAGGAGTCCTTCGATTGTTGATCAGTTGAAGGTAATTCAAATACTTCCATTTTTTTTTTCAGAGGAAGAAGGTTCAAAGGTTACTAGGCATGCCTCTATTGAAGAGGTCAAATGAGTTTTGGATGAATGTGTGAAAGGAAAGAGTCTGGGCCTGGATGGATGAATTGTGGAGTTCTTTTCTCACTTCTTTGATTTAATGGGCAAGAAGTTGCTTGCTGCAGTAGAGGAATCGAGGAGTAAATGCATTATTGTTGGGGCTCTTAATGCAACCTTCACCACTTTGATACCAAAAAGTGATAAGCCTACTTCTTTTAGTGATTTTAGACCTATTTCTCTGTGTAACCTTATTTGTAAGTTTATTGCTAAAATTATAGCTAATAGACTGAATCCAACGTTATCTAGGTGTATAACTCATGAGAAATTTGGCTTTTTAGAAGATAGACAAATTACAAATGTTGTAGGGATTGCTCAAGAAGTGTTGCAAAATGTCAAATAAAAAAAGCTCAAGGTTTTCATTTTGAAGCTAGATCTAAGTAAGGATTATGATCGGTTGAATTGGACATTATTAAGACGTGTTTTATTATAGGTATGTATGCCTTTGGAGGCAATAGGTTGGATAATGTCTTGTGTTCAAACTGCAATTTTTGGAGTCTTCATTAATGGGGAGCCATCGAAAGTCTTTAAGGGAGAATGTGACCTAAGGCAATGTTGTTCGTTGTCGTCATTGCTATTCCTATTGATAGTCAAAGGATTAAGTGTCTAAATTAGGCAAGCAGTGGTGTGCAAGATACCAGATATAATAAATATGCAGAACATAAATAAAATGCTAGAAATGGAAAAATAACAATAATATAACCAGCATAATCTCCACAATAACACAGAAATAATATGAGAACAACAACTGAAATAGCACTTTGATTCAGAAAGCAATGTTCACAGGCCTCTTCGAGGGGGCAACCTCCAGTCGAGCAGCGCTCTGTTACAATAATCTCCAAGCTAGGGTTTTCATACCCTCGACCCTTATTTATACTAAATATGTCTATTAATAGAAGCATCTAGAGGAAGATCCTTCTAGAAGCGGAAGATTCTATTAGGTATTCTTACATCCACCTTATTCTATTTTATTGAAATGCCTTATTAATATTGACCTTTATTACATCCGAATACATTGATCTACCTATGTGCGGGTTAGGACCTTAACATGTCCGCCCCCTTAAAAACAACCTTGTCCTCAAGGCTTGAGATGTGGAAACTGTTGCAGAATGGCAGTTGGTTCCCAAGTGGCATCTACTAGAGTCATATCTTTCCACTATACTAGCATTTCCTTGATGGTTCTCTGACGCAGGCGATGCTCACGCTGGTCCAAAACTGCTTCTAATTGTAGCCAAATGGATCCTTCTTCAGCTAACTCTGGAAGGTTGGTTTGAATTCGGCACCTGGTTCCAATCACCTTCTTCAAGCATGAAACATGAAAAACATGATGTAGCTTCGACTAATTGGGGAGAGCTAACTGATATGCGACATGTCCCACATGCTTGAGAACTGTGTAAGGACCATAAAATTTGGGTGCTAGCTTCTAACAATGCTCAACCTTGAGGGAAGTTTGCTTATATGGTTGCAGTCGCAGAAACACCTGATCCCCTTCTGCAAATTGACGTTCAGAGCGACCTTGATTTGCTTGCTGCTTCATGCGATTCTGTGCCATGACCAAGTTCTCTTTAAGGGTATGAAGAATATCCTCTCAGACTGTAAGTGTTTGGTCAACTGCCTGGACCTTCGATGTACCCGATAAGTATGAGAGAACTGAAGGTGGCTTCTGTCGATATACTGCTTCAAAAGGAGTCATGCGAGTGGTTGTATGGTATGTAGTGTTGTACCACCATTCAGCTAGGAGTAACCATTGAGCCCACTGGTGTTTTTTTTCAGAGGCAAAGCACCTCAGATATGTTTCCAAACACTTGTTGACAACTTTCGTTTGACCATCCGTTTGGGGATGATAAGCTGAGCTGAGATGCAATTGTGTGCCTTGTAGCTTAAACAGTTCTTGCCAAAAATTGCTTG
>ML779490.1:1398240-1464574 GCA_009831015.1 Picea engelmannii | reverse complement strand
CCTACATGACATGAAGAGCACCCTTAACACAATGTAAACACTTCCATAGCAACCCAAAAGCCAACACTCACTCGTTGCAATGAAAGTGTTTTCACCAACACCAAGATTCTCCCTAAACATCTCAAACTTCCCCTTGGCTAGGTACTTCATCAAAATGTCATCAACTTACAAATATTTAGGAATATAGTTAAGGGCTAAAACACCTTTATATACTTTGCCTCTTAGAAAATGATAATAGATTTATATATGCTTGGAGTGGTCATGGAACACAATGCCATAATTGACCGTGCTCTTCAAGTATTTTGGCACATGCTTCCCAACCACCCATTGAGTCTAGCACAACATAACCATAAATTGACTCATGATATTCACAAGATACATCAATGACCCATTCAATTGCCTATACAAAGTAGGGTTAACCAAATCAACGTCCCCATCATAATTGGTGCCAAGGGTGTAGCCAAGGGTTTGCAATCAAGCATTCAAATCTCTCCAAAATCTCCAAGATATTATTCCCTTGCCCAAGGAAGACCTCTCTTGGACCCTACCAAACCTTCAACCCTAAAAAGTAATGCAATAGACCAATATACTTTTTCAAATTTACTTGCCAACTTCTATGTGCATCACATAATAAGCTTCTTTGAACTACTTGTGATGATCAAGGCATCTACATATAGAACCAAGACAACAAAATCAATGTTATCATACAAATAATAAAAATTTGGATCACACTATTCTTGGTAAACCCCAAGTTCAATTGGTACTTACCTGGTAAACCCCAAGTTTAATTGGTACTTACCAATCCTAGAGTGCCAAGCTCATGGCATTTGCTTCAACCCATAAAGGGCTTTCTTCAACCTACAAACATGAGTATCACACCCATGCACCTCAAAACATTTGGGTTGATTTATGTAGACTTTTTCAATCGCACCATTCAAGAAGGTTGTGTTTGCAACCATCTAATATAAATGTCACCCATAGCATGCTACTAATGAAAAAATGGTTAGAATAGAAGTATACCTGGCAGTGGGAGCAAGTGTCTCATAATAATTGATTCCCCCTTTTTGTGAGAACCCTCTTGCAACAAACCTTGCCTTTTGTATTTTCAATACTCCCATCAACTACATGTTTGATCTTGTACAATCATTTGTAATCAGTCACTTATATCCCCAAAGGTCTTAGTCAATCACCCAAACATCATTTTTGAGGATGGAGTTAAACTCGGTCATCTCATCCTTCCATTCCTTCTTCTCATAGGCCTTCTCAAAATTGGAAGGCTCACACATCTTGTTGGCATGTACAAGTGCCACAGGATCAACGAGTAGCCTGTAAAGGCCACCATCTTGCACATCTCTATCGAAAGTCCAGGGAATTGCTAGACTACAATTACTGATAATGTAATGTTGTCCTTCAAATGCAACTCTCCATTGGAAAGTTGTCACACAAGAAACCGAAAGAAGATTCTTCTTCAAATGAGAGACAGACAAAACATCATTCAACTTAAGAACATCACCTAATGACATTCAAAAGAAAATGGAGTCAAATCCTTTGACATGATAAGTGGCATCATTTCCCAACTCCATGCTCAATCCTCCCTTTTGCTCCTAAAACCATCTGAATAGTTTCATGTCATAAGTCATTTGTCTTGATGCCCCATTGTGTGCATACCACCAAACACTTGACACAATGTTGGTAGAGAAAGAAGGGACCATCGAGAATGCGGTCTCAAGCTTGTGTGTACTTACCCACTCTAGTGATGACTTCTTGCAACCTATCTTTGTTGCTTGGTCTTCCCTTTCTTCTTCTTTGGACATTGGTTGGCATAATGTCCCTTTTGGTGACTCTTGAAACACTTCACATGACTCAAATACTTCTTACCTTGGCTTGATTCTTCCTTTTTAGCCTTCCTGGATCCTTTCTTGCTTCCCTTCCTCATCCTCCCATTGAGGGCTAGGTCTTTTCACATTGTCTTGCTAACATGTGTTCTAAAATTGTCTCTGCCTATGCAAAGTCATCCTAAAGATTCTCAAAAGATGACAACTTTTCACAAGCACAAGTACCTTAGACAAAGGGTTTCCAAGCTGGAGTAACCCATTCAAAGCATTGGACACCAACTCCTTATCCATAGTGAGTTCACTTAGTGAACTTATGACATAGCACATGCATTCTTGAGATATTAAATAATACCCCTAATATCACTAGATATTAAAGAATACCTTCCAAAATCCTTTTGTTGAACCTCTTTCCCAATACACATTTCCAATTAAAAAAAACCCCATTTTCACTAGATATCCTAGGTAGCCATTTTTTGTGACATTTTTAATACCATTTTTTTTTACCACTAGTCTGGTGACATGATGCAACTCTCATATGCCTTGGGTGAGGATTATGCACACCATTGGAATGTCTTTTTTTTTGTTCATTATATTAATTTAAGCAATGGATTGATTGGAGACTAAGGAATATTCTAACACCACTAATTCCTTTTCATCATTAGATGAGGTCAAAAGGGTCCAAGGTACCCAAGTCACACCTCTTATTCTTTTCAAGGGAGCAACCAAGGAAGAGACTAGTAGCAAAACTGTTGGATTTTAGGTCATGAGTGTATTAGTCTCTACATCACAATCCTTAAAGGGTGGGGGGGATCATTTCTAGAAGATACAAGAGTATATTACTATGACCCTTTATTTGCTTCTACCCAATGGGGATTTATTATAGGTTCCATCCATTAGGTGTCAGAGTTGAATTGACTGAAATTACTCTCTTAGGGAAGAGGGAGTATATTTACTATGACCCTTTATTTGCTTCTACCCATGGGGATTTAAGCTTTTTTGCTGAATCTGAGATATAAATTACAATGGTGATGTACTTCATTTTGTCCAGCCAAATCACTAGGCAATCTCAATAAAATAACTTGAAGGAGAGAACATTCATAGCCCTTGGCACAATCTCCTTCATCAATCAAATCTGAAAAAATCTGATTTCTAGTTTCTTCTTATCATGTTAAATCACATAACATATCAACAATGTTGTCCCAATCAATCGATGTACAGAAGCATCCAAGAAACCACTTATGAACAATGAGAACACAAGTTTGATTTTTAGAGATATAATAGACAAATTTGGACATTAATGATATACTTCATATTACAATGCAAATGAAGATACAATACAACACCCCAATGCATCCCAAGCTAGTACATGTTCTTTCAGCTCATCCAAGCAAGAACACTTCAATTGCTACAAAACCCTAGCTAGAGCATTCACCATCAACAACAAACCCTAACCAACAATACCATGACCTAGCAAGGCATCTCACCAAGATCTTCTAGCTACACCAAAGGCACCACAACAAGAAAACATTACACCAACAAGTCCACCCTTGGATCTCCCATTTGCATCACACAAGTCTTCCAGGAGATTCACAAGCTTGCATCACACAAGCTCCACTAGCATTAAGGTCTCCATTTTTTCCCTAAAGTTTCATACTACAAACCCTAGGTCTTTCTTTCACCGAGACTTCAACCCTAGCATTCCAAGTCTTTCCTAGAGTTTATATGGCACAAATCCTAGTGTCCTAAGTCTTTACATAAGTTTTTCAACTCTTGCTTTATACAAGCACAAAGACTACAAGACAAGTACATCAAGAAGATACAAACGATGTAGTGACTAAGTTGTTAAAATACAAAGACACTCTCTTCCCTTTATATAAGATGGGTGAGGAAGGCCAACAATAGAAAGTGGACTAAGTCAACAAGAAACCTAATTTAAACCACTAGAGTAGGTCCACATGAGGAGAAATCCTCTCCAAGGTGTACACATGTCGCAAGGTGGTTAAATTACTCCACCTCCCATTTGGTGTGTTGTCTAAGATAAGGCTCCACATGCCAAGCACTCCTCATCACAAGGTTACATGATCTCCAAGACAAGGCTCCAAGCTCCAATGCTCCTCCTCCACTTGTGTGCACCAGGGCCACAACAACTTCCAAGTGGTGTGCCCTCTAAGAAAGACTCCTTCAAGCCGAGCACTTGACCTCCTAGAGTGTGCCACATAGTCTTGATGCTCTTAGGGGAAATCACTCTTCCTTGTAGTTCCTACCACTCCTCAATACTATATCTCCACATTCTATGCCAAGGCCCATCCTCAACATGCACACCATGTAAACTCATGTCAATGACACATAAGATAACTACCTCCATAATAAGTGTGCCTTCTCTAGCACATATTCCAAGGATGAACATCCATCTATAGTAAGCTCTATGCAACAAGGGGACGGGGCTTCACCATGCACCCCACATTACATGAAGCACACCCCTAGAATGGTGTAAACACTCATAGAAAACCAAAATTTAACACAAGGTTTAAATAAGTGCGTCCAACAAATGTTCTTTGATGGAAATCTTGTTTGAGTAATTCTTTGTTTATTATCCATGGCACGTGTCGATTCATTTGTTTTTTTGTTATCACTCAATGGATATATATATAGATATATATATATAGATATATATAGATAGATAGATAGATAGATAGATAGATAGATAGATAATTGGTATGCTTCTCTTTTCTCTTTTGGAATTAATTACAATTCCTAGGTCTCATTTCCTAAAATTTCCAAATGACCTCTGTAGTTTACCCACACATGCCTCCTTTGGCTATCAGGATGCTCCATTCGAAATTGAACTTCTCATTCCAACTTGGATTTACCCAACCATGAATTCCACTTGGTTTCCCATGGCCACATAACATATTTTCACATGCAAGACAATTGCAGGGTTAACATTTTATACAATTTGAAATTTCTAGTGGAGTTAACAATGTTTATACCAAAAGCCTAAGGGAAGCCCACATAAAATTCATAACCGTGCTTATGAATATGATTCCATTGCATAGAAGATCCATCATAGAGTCTTCACAAAAAATCATATCAATTTCTTAATATTTATATACATAACATAAAATCAATAATTATATAACATAGATGGAAACAAAGATATTGCATACGCAAATAAGGACAACACAAATATATTGCATACACAAATAAAGACAAGAATTATCTTTATCTAGGACAATGCCCACCAAATTGGTTGTTGAGGAGTGCTTCAATGCCAAACTGTAGGAATCAATGATGGTTTCTACCCCTAAAGTAGGTGATGACACCACTAGGGAGAAGTAAACTCTTGCAGGGCTCCAATCTCACCCAACCCAACCCACAATGACCAAGATTCTTAGACAAAACCAAACATCTACCCCATGTTATTCAAGAAAACCCCCTATGAATCTCACACATCCCTCATTCAATCTGGGATTTCTTCCCTTCAGTGAAACACAATACAAGGGAGGGTCTTTCCCTTCTCTATTAAACAATGCCTCATGAATCGTTCACCTCCATGGCTCTAGTTCAAGAAGAAAGAATCTGTCCACTAAATGTTTTCTAGTAATCCCCATGGTGGTAGACCATTGACTAAATTAGGAAATGTCTTGGCACATGCACATGGTTTTAGGTTTATGGTTTTCTCTAGACATTGTGGACATTGCAATCATGGCTCTCCCTTTATAACCAATCCATTTCCTTTTTTATTTACAACAACGATCCACATCCATCCTCAAGCTCTCACTAGCCTTGTGCTCTTGGAATTCTCTTCCAATTCACACATAGGACAATCATGGAATTCATATAGAATACTCTACAAGTAGGTAGATAAAACCTCTTGGGATGGAAGGAGAATAATAGGAGAATGGAAGAATTGAGACCTCACCAAATAAAATTGCACATGATATGCTTCCCCTTGCATGGAGAGTATGAGTCTTTCCAAGAAGCATCACAGATTTGGATTTATAGATCAAAGGTTGGAAGAACATGGAATGAGACACAAATAACTATTTCATTAAGTTTGGATTAATTCCAGTCTAACACCCTCTAGAGATAGGTCAAAACCAATGTTTCCAAAGGAAAAATTGGTGTTCAATAGTGTTAATACCAAATTCAAAAACAACAAAATTGGAATCAAAAGTGCAGAATTGAAAATGAAAGTGTGAACATGGAATTTGAAAGAGCAGATATTGGATGATTCTAAATTTTTAGTAGATTATTTGCCATGGTCATTTTGCATATATTTATTTTATAACAATCTGTATAAATTTTTGAACAAACTTCGAGATTAACAAAGGCACAACATACATAAAAATTTACCCAATTTAATATTGAATGTGATATAAATATAAGATTTCAATATTAATGAAGTTACAAATCAATATTAATAAAATTTTCATCATCTTTTATGAACCATAAATATGCATTATAGAATTTTACAGCCACAAAACTATTAGAGTAAAAATATCATTTGTATTGTTTATCATAATTTAAATTCTTTCTAAATAGCTCATTATCATATAAAATACAATGAATGACAAATTCAAATGATTTTGTTAACCATATAAAACTCTTATTACATAAGAGTAAAAAATACCAATCACATTACATTTATGGGCTGCAGGGAGAGGATATTTTCGGTCATGGATTCCATTTGTGATTTGGGTGGTGCGATCCGGTGTTCGGATCCCGGTTTGCTGCGAATGTGGGTTGTTGGTTTCAGGAGGACATTGCTATCCCTTCAATGTTGGTTCTTCCTTTGGATTCGTCCAGGTTGCTCCTGGCTTACAAATTCCCCTTCCCTGTATCTCTTCTTGAAGATTACTTCAGTTTCAACTTTTATAATTTAATACAAATTTCGGTTTCAGTTAAAACAAAAAAAAACATATCAATCACATGATCTCCCATATTTTCAAATACTTTACAATAAATATCACATCATTGACACCTCGATGTGACAAGTTTGTCCACTATCCATTTAACAAATATATGTCATCCATATATTCATAGTGATATACTTTTATAATAATTTTTATGAATGATAAACAAACATTATAAACTTTTATACTTAAAATATTATAGGAGTAAAAAGTTTAATGACGTTAATTACCATAGTTTATTTTCATATCAAATGCAATGAATTACAAACAAAATCAAACAGACATTCCGTGGACTAGGATTTTGCTCAAGTTTGTCTTTGAAATAATTATGCGATGCTTTACTTATGGTCATAGTTGCATGTGCGCCATATTATTGTTCCTCTTGTTCAATGATAGCCATTGTATTGGATTTTTTTTTTTTTTTTGTTAATTTCTTCTTAACCCAACACTCTAATTCCAAACAAATTATTTATATTGAATAAAAGCACAAGAGTTATTAACAAAACATAGAGTGGAAGGAAAAAGTAGAAACCAAACACATTGCATATGAAAATTTTCAGGTAAAGACTTCCGAAAAAACTCTGAAGGGAAAACCAATACTGTGAGATGTTTATTATTGTAATACCCATGTTTGCCTTAGTTTGTGAATACAATTGTTATTATTTCCAAAAACTATTGATAGGTTTGTTATGTGTAAATTTTGAAAGATGATGAACATTTGAAAAAGGATGTGATGTAAATATTTATGTTATTAATAAAATAAAATAAAATGTTGAATAATTGTTGAAGGGGATTGCCTATATAGGTTATGATGCCATGAGAGAGAATGGTGAGGTGGAGCCCTTATTGGTTGAGATGACCCCTACCAGGCAGTGCCTTGTTGAATTAAATATTCAAACTAAAACCGTTCTCTGTCCCAAAATATTTATTTACCAGTCAAGCTAGTGGTTGGGTGGTCTTCCTCATAGATCAATGAGAGAATGGGCAAAGTACCCATCTGGAGGTTTCTGATATGACCCAGGAAATGAGGGATTTGACCCAAAAAATATTGTCGCAGAAGGACATAAAAGGAGTAAATCACGGGGAAAAGGAGGATGCACATGGTTGGGTCAGGGACCAAATATGAGTGGAGAAGAGTGTGTGAAACTCCTTTGGTTCTTAGCAAAATAGAGAGAAATGAAGAAATACATTTTCTGGGTGCATGAATCATTGACAACTGTCTTCAAATCAAGATGATAAACATTGCTGGGAATTTATAGTGATTGTATGAGCAAGCAGAAAAACACTGAGAGGGGAGGATGCTAAGGGATTTTGGGCAATGAAATTCCTCCCTTATGCTATGTATGTTAGCCAATGTAGCTATTTGTGGCAAGAGAAGACCCCCTTGCTTGGTGGATTGAAGACTTGGCTTGCTAAGTTCCTATAGATGAAGGAGATTAGCCTTCATATTTTCTCATTTTCCGAGTAAAATAATTTCCCCTCATGGCATCATCTCTTGGCTCAGGGGTGGCCAACTGCAAGGATATACACAGACAATTGTGCCTATGGTTGGGTGGAAAGTGACACACCTCTTAGCAATTGCCAACACTTCCTAGATTTCAGATAAGTGTTTCAATGTTTTGTATTTGTCATGATAAGTTCCTTGACACTATGGAAATTATGTTTTGGTTATTTGAAGAATTTGATAATATGTTCAAGTATTGAAATTGATGCTCCTTATGCATGGTTGATTATAGAATTTGAAGAGATTGATGGAAAACATATTTTGTCATTTGCTTCTGTCTGTCTCTGTTTTTAATGGTTGCTATAAGTGATTATTTTTAGTTCTGAGCAAGAACATAGTGTTGGTTGGATATTTGTAGCTCATTTACATGAATAAATGTCATGTGTTAGTAGTGAAGACTAAGCTAATATAGTCTTCACAAAGCATCTGGAGAAAGAATGAATAAATTCTATCAAATGAGTGTTGCTTCCTTTAATATTGAAGCCGTAGGTCACTTCTGGGAGGTGAGTTGTCCCTGGTTAATAATCAATCCTTAAGACCTTCTTGGAAGGTTTAGTTGAGTGCTAAATAATTTGTGGGTGTATGGGTAAAAGCCCTTAACTTCTAGCCATCATGTTGAACATGGTAAGCTTGACAGGGGGGGGGCTAGAATGAAAGATGGACCATAATTCCGGTCTCATAAGCCTAGGATATATATTTGAAAGGATAAAGTATTTAACATGAGGAATGTGTGAAATAAAAGGAAAATCATGAATTATGTGTTTTGCATTTAATCTATGTCTTATTGAGACTTAGTAAGAATATAATTCTTACCTGGTTTTACTCAGTAAAATCATTCCCAAAGGTAAATATTTGAAATGTGTCTTTTTCCAAAAAAGTAGCAAAGATTTGCATGATTTTAGGTGGGCAGTAAGTCCTGGTAAAACATAATTTTCACTGTGGGAAGTTTTAATCCCACGAGATTTAATTTTCTAGAAAGACGATCAAATAAATAAATGTATGAGTTTATATATTTTATAAGTTTTGATGAGAAAAAGTTGCATGGAGAAAGGAGGTTGGTAACTCCTGGTAGTTATTCAAAATTACTAATTATTTTCTTATTAAGTCTGAATATTAGAGGATGAAGATTTACATGGTAAACCATATAATTCATTCATGTGCAAAAAAAGGTGTTACAGATATGTTGCAGCAACAGGTGCTGCAACAACAAGAGTTGCAAGAACAAGTGTTGCAACAATGGGATTTGCAACAACGAGTGTTGCAGCAGTGGTGTTGTAATAACATGAGTCTCCATGTTGGTGTTATCACAATGACATGTAGCGCTATACGCCTATGCGGGTCTCGGTGCCTTGAATTTAAAATAACATGTAATTTTCAATCCAGAAGCCTGTTTGAGGCAAATTATATATCATTGGAAAGTTCTTGATGAGTAGAATACAATGAAATATTTTAATTAGGGTGTGAGTCTAAGGAAAAAGAAGTGAATTTTTTATACCCCATTCGTTAGAAAGTACTTAGGGGGTTGGGTGTCTTACAGAGTGGTACCATAGCAGGCAATGACACTTGGAATGCTTAGGATTAGGGAAGAGTCGAATAATTTTTCTTGGATTTTTTTTTTTAAGGGAGAGGGAACCCTACCCTACTCTATCTATAAGAGCTTATTAAAGTTTTACTGTAAAAAGAAGGCTAAGAATTTCCATTGTTTTTACATGTTTAAACATGAATTGTATGTCGACTGTTATGTGCTAAATGATGATGTTGATTTTGTTGAGATTTGGGTACCTTGGAAAGTGGTCCCCTTGTGTTTGTGAGCTTTTAAACACATGTGCGAATTAATTTGTACCATGTACCATGTACTTTATGTCTAATTTCACTTTGACTTAGGAGATTTAAGTCAAAAGTGAAATTTGGTCATTTAAGCCTAAAATGACTATTAATTCACTTTGTAGGTGAATTGAGGGACATAAAGTGAAACTATGGAAACTTAAGTAAAGTGGGTTTTGAGTTGAGATTATTTTGAGATGATCTCAACCATTGATTAGGAATGAGATGAGATCATCTCATCCACAAATACTTTAGGTTTTCTCATGTTTCCTTAAGAAGGGTCCATAGGGAAAAGGAGGCTCATTTTTTTTCCTTGTTATGTTCACCAAGAGAGTTGGGAGATGAGCATGAGGATGAGGTTGGATGCATTGAGTGAGGAAAGCTTGTGCGCCCACATTCATGGTGGTAGATAACAAACTTACTCCTTCATTTATTTGTGGAGCTATTTCTTGCTAGGAGGAGGGCGCACAACTAGCAGGGAGGACTTCTAGAGATCCGATTGTAGTGAGGACAGTTTCAGTGGAGAGCTACAACACAGATTCAAAGTACTGTGGGAGGGTTTTTCCATCAGAGCTTCCAATTGGAAGAGAGTTCCAGTTCAATGGTTTTGACAACTTGTGAGGAGGGCGCACCATCCTAGGGCACATCTTCTTCATTTGGACTTGTGTTTCATCTTGGTTCAAGATGCTATTGTACCAAATTCATTTTTATTGTACTTGTTGTATTACACCTTCTATTCTCCACATTTATACACTCAGATTCCAAACTGGTTTTCCCCAAGGTTTTTTTTATTTTTTATCTAGGGTCATGTTGACCAAAAATACCTGTGTTCATTTTCATGTATGCTAGTGTTTAGAACAACATTATTTCATCTCTAAAAGATCTCTAGGTGTGTTATATAGCTTATGGTATGCATGTGCTAACATCTTGTGACAAAACTACATGCTAGAGCACCTATATGGCCTATGTAACCATAACAAAACAACAAAGAAGTTACTAAACCATTTGCTATTATAAAACAACAACAAACCCTTGTTTGACAGTTGAAACTTAGAGCCAACTTGAGGTCAAATATAGACCTAGTTGGCAGCTTGTTAGGACCTAGAAAATATTCATAGTATCAGAGCTTCGTGGCTGACTTTTGTTGAGTTTTGGACAACATCTTGGTGGACTGTTTTAGACATCTTTTGGGAAAATTTTGTGGACAACTATTGACTGAGTTTAGTGGAAGCTTGTTGGTAGAATTTTGTGGAGAGTTGTAGAGAGGTTTGTGGACATTTCCGTCAATCTCTTTTCACACCTACATGGTAGGAGTGAGGATGATTTTTCACGACCTCTTTTCACACCTATATTGCTAGGAGTGAGGTCAGTGTTCATTTGCCTCTTTTCACACCTGTATTGAACTGAGTGAGGCAACATTCCTTTACATTTTCAACATCAGTTTGAGTGAAGAGGGTAGTGATGTCAACATCTCAAATGTGTGTGGAGGATAGGCTAGCTGGAGCTAGCAATTGGTCGCCTTGTAAGGCCATGATCGTCTTTGTCTTAGATGACCTTGAACTATGGGATATAGTTGAGGTGGTTGTTCCTATTCCTCCTGCTACTGCTCCCTTCTTGTTAGCAACATCCAGGAAGAGGAAAAACAAGGCAAAGAGGACGATGTGTGATGCAGTGAGGGATCACATCATTCCCCACTTGACTAGGAAAGCCTATGCATTTGAAATGTGGGTATCTCTTTGCAATCTTTACCAGAGCTCTAACCATAACTGAAAGATGGTTCTATATGATCGACTCAGG
Organism: Picea engelmannii; assembly: GCA_009831015.1. Classification (NCBI taxonomy): domain Eukaryota; kingdom Viridiplantae; phylum Streptophyta; class Pinopsida; order Pinales; family Pinaceae; genus Picea; species Picea engelmannii. The sequence continues at coordinate 1,452,698 of ML779490.1, read as the reverse complement.
GGAATTCGTATGCTCCAGGATGAGTCGGTTACTTCTTTCCTGGGATGGTACACCCAACTCAAAGACAAGCTTGGATCCATTGGAGAGGTAGTGGACTCAGATTCTATGGTGAGGACAACCTTAAACAACTTCACCAAACCATGGGGTCCATTTTTTTGTGGCATTGTTTCCAGGGAGATCATGCCCACTTGGGAGAGATTGTGGGATTATTTCATTTAGGAGGAGACTAGACTTATATTAGAGGCTTCTGGACAACAACAAACATTGCAGGGTGATGAATACCTTGCTCTTTGGAAAAAGGGCAAGAAGAAGACCGACAGGGGAGGTCGACAGGGTCCCAAGTTTGGGGCCCCACCACATGGAGAGTGAAGTGGTGGGCAGAAGAGAGACATGAGCACAGTGATATGCTTTGCTTGTAGGGAAATGGGTCACTATGCAGGACAATGTCCCAAGAAGAAGAATAAGCAGTAAGATTTTTCAACAGGGACAACAAAGGAGCTTGAGTTCGATGAACAATTTGCAAGAGAGTGTGCATTCACTACTACTTTGTCTGTTGTTACACCATCCAACATCAGGTGGGGAGACAGAGTTGAGGAGGACCTATTGACTCAAAGTAGTGATTCATAGGGAGCTCAGACTCAGTTTTCTTGGACACCATCATCAGGAGTGACTGGTCCACTAGGGACAACTTCAGTTTCATAGTTGTCGAGATAGAGGGTTGGTGCAGGGGCTTCAGAGCATCCGAGATTGATGAGGAGGAGAGACATGGCACCACAAAGTCTTGAGCCTCACTTGGCTACAAAGACGGGCATATCATATTTTGGTTCCACTTCAGATGGAGGCTACTTGGCGAGAGGCCAAGATGAGGATATTGGTGGGATGTCGAGATCCTGGTACTCTTGGTGAGATACCAAGAGGGGGAGACTCTTGGTGAGATTCCAAGAGAGTGACTCTTGGTGAGATGCCAATATTAGTGACCATTGGAGATATGCCAGGAGGTAGAAATCCTTGGTGGGAGACCAAGGTTGAGATCTTTGGTTTGATACCAAGGTCTAGGTGATCTTGGAAAGGTGGAGAGAAACTTCCATCTATAGATCACGCAGATTGAGCAGATCTGTGACAAAGACTACTTTCATTGATCAGGGTACAACCATACTCACAAATTATTTTCTAGTAGGCAACCATGTCCACTACAGGGATGAGATTGGGGGTGAAGGGAAATTTCCTCAGTAAGAGGGAGTGTTGAGATTTGGGTACCTTGAAAAGTGGCCTCCTTGTGTTTGTGAGCTTCTAAACACATGTGGGAAGTACTTTGTACCATGTAATTTATGTCTAATTTTACTTTGACTTGGGAGATTTAAGTCAAAAGTGAAATTTGGTCATTTAAGCCTAAAATGACTATTGATTCACTTTGTGGGTGAATTGAGGGACATTAAGTGAAACTATGGAAACTTAAGTAAAGTGGGTTTTGAGTTGAGATTATTTTGAGATTATCTCAACCATTGATTAGGAATGAGATGAGATGATCTCATCCACACATAATTTAGGTTTTCTCATGTTTCCTTAAGAAGGGCGCATAGGGCAAAGGAGGCTCATTTTTTTCCTTGTTATGTTCACCAAGAGAGTTGGGAGAGGAACATGAGGATGAGGTTGGATGCATTGAGTGAGGAAATCTTGGGCTCCCACATTCATGGTGGTAGCCAACAAGATTAGTCCTTCATTTATTTGTTGAGATAGTTCTTGCTAGGAGGAGGACGCACTTGAGGAGGAGGGCACACAACTAATATGGAGGACTTGAAGAGCTCAGATTGCAGTGAGGACAATTTCAGTGGAGAGTTATAACATAGATTCATAGTACTATGGGAGGGTTTCGCCATCATATCTTCCAGTTGGAAGAGAGATTCAGTTCAGTGGTTTTGGAAACTTGTAAGGAGGGCACACCATCCTAGGGCACATATTCTTCATTTGGACTTGTGTTTCATCTTGGTTCAAGATGCTATTGTATCAGGTTGATTTGTTTATTGTACTTGTTGTATTTCACCTTCTATTCTCCACATTTATACACTCAGATTCCAAACTGGTTTTCCCCGGGGGGGTTTTTATCCAGGGTCATGTTGACCAAAAATACCTTTGTTCATTTTCATGTATGCTAGTGTTTAGAACAACATTATTTTAGATATAAAATATATCTAGGCGTGTTATATATCTTATGGTATGCATGTGATAACATCTTGTGACAAAACTACATGCTAGAGCACCTATATGGCCTGTTATCACTAATAGTTGTCAAGGGCCATAGGCCGCAACCATGAGCGCAAAGAACCACACTCAAGCGACTCAATCCAGACTCGAATCAAGAAACATACAGGTTTAATCTTTCAACAACCGAGATTCCATGTGAATTTCTGATCGACAGTTCACGGGTTTCAGAGTTCGAAAATTGCTCAGAGTTTAACACCTGAGCAAAGGGTCCAAGGTCCCAAAACCCCAAAGTAAGTATGAGCCATTGATTTTTGAAGGGGACATGTGGCAGCCAATCCAAGACTTCGGGGAAGTGAGCTTCGGGAGAATTGAAGTGAGAAGTGCGCATAATCCCCAAGTCCTGAAATGCCGATGGGCCGAAGTGTCGATTGTTGATATGTCAAAGTCTTGAAACCCATAATTCGTGGGAGCCGTCCGTTCCAGGGGGACATGTGGCAGTGGATTAAACGATGTCACGGGATTGGGCTTCGGGGGTTTTGAAATGAGCCACAAGAAATTGTCGCGATTCACGAAATTGCGAAATAGATTTGGGCTATTCGAACTAATGGAGCATGTGGCGCCTGATCGACGATTTCACGGTTTCCCACATCAGAAAATTTGAATTCAGGAGTATGAAATCTCCCGATAAGAGAAGTCCCAAAACGCCTTGGGAATTTTGGGTCCGTGGTCACAGCCCAAGGTCACATGTGGGTCAAGGTGCCGGGTTTTTCCAGAGTTGCACCAAAGGATTTCCCTGATGAAGAAGTTAAAGAAATACAGGGAGGTAGTTGGAACGTCATCTCCCTCCATGAATGAAAATGTCAAAGATGTCAGCCCATGGTACCCCTGCGAGTAGATGTTCCCACGAAGCCCATACTATCTGAGCTCGTGTCTGACAAGGGAATATCTACTCAGTCTGACAGAGTGGGCGCTGAATGGAAACTTTGAATGCAGGGGTCCGATCATGCTCTTGGTAGTTGCAACAATTTCGAGTATATATACTCAGTTTGATATTTTGTTAAGGGGTGGATGGTTGAGATGAGCTCCCGATTGTAAATTTTTAGTAAAGCCTATGGTTCTCTGGTTATGCGATGTATTTGAGACTTCTTGTTTAATGAAAGTCAACTCCTATCCATCTCTTTGTAAACGTTGTGTTAAGACACTTGGAATTGGAAGATCCAGTCAAGGGTTGTGATGTAGGTTTGATCACTGCAATATTTTCACTAGTTTTAAACAATCTTTCGTGTTATCATTTACCCCTCTTATACTGAATAGCTTGGAATTGGAGGATCCAGTCGGGCTGCTACAGTAGCATTGTGATGAAGGTTTGATCATCATTATGTTGTGGTTGTGTCGTTTATACATATATTAGTGTCTAAAGCTTTGGGTTTGAGAGGATCTCGCTCTTGAATCTTTTCTTCCTTAGGTGGCTGGAAGACCTGATGTCCATCGTAGGCCCTTACATCTCCTCACCAGTTCTCCCCCCTACTCATCACTATGCCGCAAATCATTGACTGAAGTTAGATCAATACCTCGTCTATGCATTCCAACCCAGTTTTTTGAGTTAAAGCGACATAATCCTGAGACTATGTCAATTATACCACCTTTAAATTTATTCATTGTGACATACAAACTGATGGGTATTGGGCTTACCTCTATTGCAATCCAGAGGTGACTTCTAGTGCTAACATTTCTGGCGCCGTTGCCGGGGAACAAATTGAAGACTTTTCCGTGGGATTGAACGACAACGAAGTTTCTGATTCTGAAGGTGCATTAGATATCAGAACCATTGAAGATTTCACTTGCACCTGGCGACTCCATTGTGGAAATTCCACTGTTTCCACTCAACGTTTTTAGTTGTGGCTTCCTCTAGTACACCTGAAGCTGACCTAGAGGAGATTTCTCGAGAAATTTTTTAGTAGCTTCTTTCTCATCTTGAGAAGTTCCCTGGTAGAACGAAGATGATCAGATCTAGGCTTTGATGGTGAACACAGACCATACACATTCAAAGCTACGCATCTTTCACCTGGAGAATCCATGCCTAAAGACTCCACTGGCGACTCCACTGGTTTGAAATGAAAGAAACTTCAGCTTCGAGGTATGCCTTCTGTGATTTTTTGAAAATTGTTGGTTTCCCAAATCCACTTCCTAATAGAGATGAATGGGAAGATATCCTCCCTGAATTTCAAGCAAAAAGTTGGGAGGTACTAGCTAAGCATTTACTGGACTTTCATGAAGTTATTCATCGACTTAATATCATGCATGAATATGTCCAGATTAAGATTTTCGGATATTTATTAGGGGGGGATTCTCTTGATTGGTGTCAATCTCTTCCCACTGCAAGCATCAATTCTTTGACAGGTTTTCATACATCTTTCAATTCATTTTGTAAGGATTATTTTCCAGCTGAGCATATTTATGAAAGTTGTTGTGATGAATTTTCTTTGTTTCATGAAGCCTTTGTTGGTCCTGAAGACCATGTTTGTGATGAAGCTTTTACTGTAGAAGAAAACATTTGCTATGAAAATCTAGAGGCGTTGAATGATATTCATTATGTTATCCCTAGCATAGAAACATCTGACATCATTTTAGATACATTTGTTTTTTTAGATGTTCATAAAGATCAACATGCCTCTTGTGAAAATTTTGAGTTTATAGAGCATATGTTGTCTATAGTAGATAGCTCTCTTGGATATGGGGTTGAAGCAGATGTTCTTGGCAGCCTTGCTTATGATGAAGAAGACCTTCCAGTTTTTAAAGAAGAGATGGTTGTGGAGGAGGTTTTTTCTCTTTTCCTTCAAGAGGTTTCCCATGATATATTTTTACCTAGGATTAAAGAGAAAAATCATATGTATGAACAACCAGAAGCATCAGTTACTGCTATCCCTGAAATGGATATTTTTAACAATTATATTCTCGATGGGATCATTGTTTTGGAGGTTGATCATAGATACGAAGGGAAACCCTTTTTTGATGAATATTCTAGTGATGATGAGCAACAAGCTTACCCTACATTTGATCACTATGAAGACACTGAACGACATGACAAAAAACAAAGCTTTCCCATGGTCCATATTTATGATGATTATGAATATGATCCTTGGGAGAGCCATGGAGAAGAAGAGGAGGAGCCAGATATGCAGTTTACAGACTGCTCATAGCCTCTAAGTGAGCATCCATCATCTAAAATCAGTTAACTTGCATCATCCTCTCATTTGCCTGAGATTTCCATAGATATCCAACTATGTGTGAGAAACTGCCAGACATAACATGTTTTCTGTCACCTATTCTATGAGCCAATCAGGGAGTACATGGAGTTGCAGTTCCTCCACGTTTTGAAGCCTCTAAGATTCATACCATTTTCAACATTCGGAGGAAATCTGAAGGATGTAACCATTCTGCTGTCGCGGTTGCATCATATGTTATCAGTCACTGATAGATCCAAGGGCCTTCCAGTTAAACAATTACTTGAATGGCTATGATGGAAGTTTGCTTTCACCTAGCATTTTGTAAAATTTTCAGTTAGTTTAGGATTGTACATAAATAAGATCCTTCTGGAGCCCATGTGTTTGTTTTCGTTTTAGTAGAGCAGTGTACATATTTCCCTGTTTTCTTCTGTGAATATTTTGAGCATGACTCCATAACCCAACAACTAAGGCACTTGAACTACGTGTTCTTGACATCTCGCAGGGAGCATGCCATCCCATGTGGAGCCAAATGTTATCACTAATAGTTGTCAAGGGCCATAGGCCGCGACCATGAGCGCAAAACACCACACTCGAGCGACTCAATCCAGACTCGAATCAAGCAACATGTAGCTTTAAGCTTTCAGCGACCGAGATTCCATGTGAATTTCTGATTGGTGGTTCGTGGGTTTCGGAGTTCAAAAATTAATCAGAGTTTAACACCTGAGAAAAGGGTCCAAGGTCCCGAAACCCTGAAGTAAGTATGAGCCGTTGATCTTTGAAGGGGACAAGTGGCAGCCGATCCAAGCCTTCGAGGAAGTGAGCTTCAAGAGAATTGAAGTGATAAGTGCACATAATCCCTGAGTCCTGGAATGCCGATGGGACAAAGTGTCGATTGTCGATATGATGAAGTCCCAAAACCCAGAGTTTGTGGGAGCCGTCCGATCTAGTAGGGACAGGTGGCAGTGGATTAAACAATGTCGCAGGATCGGGCTTCGGGGGTTTTGAAATGAGCCACAAGCAATTGTCGCGATTCACGAAATAGATCTGGGCCGTTCAAAATAGTGGAGCATGTGGCGCCTGATCGACGATTTCACGGTTTCCCACATTGGAAAATCTGAAGTCAGGAGTATGAAAGCTTCTGATAAGCGAAGTCCTGAAACGCCTTAGGAATTTTGGGCCCGTGGTCACAACTTGAGGTCCCATGTGGGTTAAGGTGCCGGGTTTTACGAGAGCTACACCAAAGGATTTCCCAGATGAAGCAGTTAAAGAAAGCCAGGGAGGCGGTTGAAACTTCATCTCCCTCCATGAATGCAAAGGTCAAAGCTGTCAGCCCGTGGTACCCCTACGAGCAGATGTTCCTGCGAAGCCCATACTATTTGAGCTTGCGTCTAATAAGGGAATACCTACTAAGTATGACAGAGTGGGCCCCGACTGGAAACTTTGAATGTAGGGTTCTGATCACGATCCTAGTAGTTGCATCATTTTTTATTATATATACTCAGTTTGATATTTTTTTAAGGGGTGGATGGTTGAGTTTAGCTTCTGATTGTAAAGTTTTAGTAAAGCCTCTGGTTCTCTGGTTATGTGATGTATTTGAGACTTCTTGTTTAATGAAATTCATCTCCTCTCCACCTCTTTGTAAATGTTGTGTTAAGACACTCATAATTGGAAGATCCAGTCAAGGGTTGTGATGTTGTTGTGATGTAGGTTTGATCACTGCAATATTTTCACCAATTTTAATCAGTCTTCCGTGTTATATTTCCCCCCTCTTATACTGAGTAGCTCAGAATTGGAGGATCTAGTCAGGCTGCTACAGTAGCATTGTGATGAAGGTTTGATCATCATGTTGTTGTGGCTATGCCATTTAGACATATCTTAGTGTCTGAAGCTTTGGGTTTGAGAGGATCTCGCTCTTGAAGCTTTTCTTCCTTAAGCGGCTAGAAGACCTGATGTCCATAGTAGTCCCTTACATCTCCTCACCAATTCTTCCCCCTACTCATCACTATGCAACAAATCACTGACTGAAGTTAGATCAAGACCTCACTTATCTATGCATGCCAACCCAATTTTTTGAGTTAAAGCGATATAATCTTGAGACTGTGTTAATTAGACCACCTTTAAATTTATTCATTATGACATACAAACTGATGGGTACTGGGCTTACCTCTTCCGCAATCCAGAGGTGACTTCTAGTTCTAACATGGCCTATGTAACCGTAACAAAACAACAAATAATTTACTGAACAATTTTATGTTATAAAACAATAGCAAAACCTTGTTTGACAGTTGAAACTTAGAGCCAACTTGAGGTCAAAGACATACCTAGTTGGAAATGTTTATATTAAGGTAGCTGCAGGAGGTATTAACCTCCACATATAACCATGACGATAATAGAATATTCCAGGAAGCAAGAAGAAACTATAAAGCATTGGACATAACCCTAGAAGACAAGTCAACTAAAGGAAATATTTAATATTAAGTGTTTAGCCTCAAGAATGAGAAGTTGGCACAGACAACTCAAGAAACACAGTATAAATATAGGATGTCAGAGCTCATTTTGAGGAGACAAATCACAACTACAGAAGTTTAGAAGTGCGCACTGCAGAATTGGGTAAGTGCGCAAGTCTGGGGAGTAGCTGTAGCTGCAACTACTGCAATTTGTTCTTGGTCTAGGCTCAGACTTTCTATTGGTTATGGTTTGTACTTTTTGCCTTGTGTGCTAGCTCTGGAGAGAGGTATGCTACATTATTGGCTATTAAGCCTAGGGATTGCTTCCGTAATCATTCTCTGTCAAGGTTAAGGTGCTCGGGGGTGGCTTTAGCCTATGGTTGGGTGACAATATTGCTATATTGTCTATGGTTAAATGAACACACCTATTATTTCTAACAGGTTATGGTCCCACACTATCTTTAGACAATCTAACCACTGGAAGATAGATTGGGAGGATTTTCTCATTTACAGTTGCAGTTGCAGTTGCAGTCAATTTTTTCCGCAACAATGAAACCCTAACTCTCTTGTTGAACCACCTCGAGTGAATATATTGACCTAATTTCTAGATACCCTAGTGCGCCCTAACCCAACGCACCTCCTGGTACTTTTAGCAAGCTAAGATGCCAAGTTTGAGTTTTTGGTCAAAGTCAAAGGTTGACCAAGTCAAAGTCAAATGTTGACCAAGTCAAAGTAGTCATGACTTACTCTATGAAGTCATAAAAAAATTTAGAAGGGGATTCTAACTTTAGAACATGGAAGACAAGGATTGATCTCATCCTTGCCAAGAATAAAGTGTTGGATATTGTGAAAGGAAATATCGTGGAACCACAGTTTGAAGAAGGAAAAGAGAAGGAACCTTAGGATGTTGCAATTATGGATAAGTTCAAGGAAAGTGACATCAATTCCATGAGTATCATAGTGGACTCCGTAAAATACCACTTGATATCCTACATCTCTCATCTGGACTCATCTAAGAAGATGTACGATGTCCTAACTAGCCTCTTCTCAGTCAGAAACATTGGACAAGTAAAGAGTCTGAAGAATGAGCTCCGTGACATGAAAATGAATGATGATGACAAGATAACATCATACTTTGTGAGAATCTCTTAGTTAAGATATCAACTAAAAGTTATTGAAGAAATCATTTCAGAGAAGGAACTGGTAAATATAGTACTCAATGGTCTTCCCAAGACATGGGATGCATTTTTCGCAAGCATGAACACAAGGAAGGAGTATCCAACATTTGAAGAACTTTATGCTTTCTCTGCACAAGAAGAATCAAGGATTAGTGCAAAAGAGAAATTCCAAAGGAAACATGATGATCAAGCCTACACAACAAAGTTCAAGAAATTAAGGAATAAGAAGAAGTTTGACTCAAGGAAGAAACCAAATCAAGAGAAAGATATGACAAAAACAAAATGCTTCAACTGTCGAAAATATGGTCACTACAAGAATCATTGTCTCGAGTTAAAGAAAAGGAAGGAAGCACACGAAGCATCAGTTGTAGAAGAAAGGGAACCCTCAAAGAAGGCCAAGCAGGATAAAACAAACTTCTTCTTCTAAAACAAGCTATTACATAATTAACAACTGAAAGATAAGCCGAAATAAAAATCAAACTTGAAGAAACCCAGAAGAAGTAAAAACAGAAAGAAGTCAACAATTAAGAGGAAATTAGAAAAATATTTGTGACACTTTGCAGAAGGCAATAAGGATGTAGATGAAAGCGTCGACTCTCTTGGATGGAGGGAGATGATTACATAATTCCAAAAGAAGAGCATGCATTCATGCATGAAGTAAGGATTAGGATGGAACTAATCCTAAATAATATGATCCATTGAGGATTATGAAGTATCTATCCATGTTCCCATTGAAGGTAGCAGCCATGAAAAACAACACATGTTCAATTTGACTTTAGAAGAAGTCTTCTTCGAAAATAAGCCTTAAAGTATCCTTGGTTGTCCATATACATCCACGATCCTATGATGAAAGGAAGAAGTTGGAATCTTCAAGGCATGAAATCTATAGAAAACTCCATGGACCCAAGAGCTAAAGAGAAACATGAGGAAGAACATGAAGATTCCAATAGAGGAAGAAAATCCAGAACAACCAGTACTTATACCGAGAATCATAAGACTACCAGTTTGGTTTGAACCGACTAGAAGAAATCAAGCAAAATAAATGGAAGTTATGATGAATAAGAATATATGTAATAAATTGTGAAAAAGAATTATGAATGGAAGCATTGTGAGATTCAGAACTAGAGGTTCTTCCAGAAGGAGGAGAAGACTATGATAACAACTTGTTCCAGTAAACTTGATACACCTCTATTTGAACTATTATATCTCTTGTAGTATCCATGGATTGAAGTTTACATCAGTTGGTTGTAAAAGATTGTTCTCCCAATAGAGCATTTGAGGAAGAATATTATGTAAAGCAATATCAAGTTTTTGAGGTATACCAGAAAGAGACCCATGTATGCAGATATAAGAAGACCTTGTATGGATTCAAACAACTTGATGCAGAGTATCTCATATACAACAAAAGCATGGTGAAAACTTTCTATGACAGAGACAATGTATCTGAATAGTTACTTAGAACTATGGGATGATGGTTTGATAATCCATGGAAAACTCTCATGATGACAAAAGAAGTGCTACTTGGATATGTTTCACTTTGAGCCTTGCCACAATGTCATGAGCTAGAAGGAAACAAAAGTGTTGAATTTGACCATGATATATATTATAATGATCAGAGCTACATGAAGCCTTCAAAGAAAACCAGTGTTCCATAATAGACCAAAGTACATTGAGATCAAGCAATACATTCTCCGTGATGAATTCTATAAAAGATAAGTGGTTCTCCAATATATCTCCACAAATGAGCATATAAAAAATATTCTGGTAAAACCTCTGTCCAAGATGAAATGTTTGCAAGATGGGGCTCATGGATACGACTTCCTTATTGAAAAAGGAAGAGATTACTCCCAGGTTGGGAGGGAGCACTGATGTGTTATTTATTTATGGACAACCATTTTTTTTGGTTTGAAAAATGGTCCAAGATAAGTAGTTCCTTTCTAGTTCGGAAAGTGGTTTGATATTTCTGACGGATAGGAATTTTCCAGTTCGGAAAATGGTCCATATCAGACAATCATTTTCGTAATGAAAATGGTTCGATAGATTGTTGATATACCATAGACAACGATTCCCATTGTGGCCAGTTCATAGTTGTGAGCAATTTCGAAGAATGGTCCATTTTTTGGAGGTTAGTGTAGAACAATCATTTCCATTAGGAAATGGTCCGGATAGTCATTCCCTATGGCATAATCATTCTATCTAGGTTGCACTATGTTTAGTGCCAGATAAATGGCCCAGTTAGGTGAATGGTCCAGATTCAACAATCATGGACATGCGTTCCCTAGGGAAAACTCATTTTCTCTAGGTTGCACTATGACTAGTGCCAAAGGAATGGCCTAGTTAGGTAAATGGTCTAGTCTAAGAAATCATGGACAATTATTCTTACATGCTTGAGAAGAATAGTCCAGATAGCCCATGGATGATGTTTTACTTTCTGAGGGTAGATGCTCTTCCATATCTCATAGATGTGAGTAGAAGAATGGCTCAAATGACTCAATTTATATCATGATATTGTTTCTGTGCAGGTTGATATCAGATGATATGAATGCTATGGAGATTGTATGTCTTTGGACAATATATGTATGATACTTTGGTGGATGTGTTCCACTGGTTGTGACTTTGTGTCACTAATTAAGTAGCCGTGTGCTACTTGGTGTGGTAGTGTACCACTGGATAGTAGTTGTGCACTACTATAGATAGACACAATTGTGTTCTATTGAATGACATTGTTCTGATTTCCATGTAGACTATCAATAGTATTGAAAATGATTATCAGCTATATGGACAATCATTGTTCTAGTGGACATACATTTTCTAGGCAGAAAATGGTCCAGGACATTTATTCTTCTAGGACGTATGTCTAGATTAGAAGAATAGTCCTTTTATCCCATGGTGTGGCTTCCAACATTTGTTGGAATAGTTATTCTTCTAGGACATATGTCTGGATTAGAAGAATGGTTCTTGTATCACTCTGTGGAGTGAGTGATGTATTCAACATCATGCCCGATTACTCAGATGGAGTATGGCTTCGAGAGATGATGCAGTTGATGCTATCAAATGATACTGATAGTGATGATGGTGCTCGTGATCTAATCATGAGATAACATGTATGGCTATGATGATTCTATTGGTTGAATGGTATGTTTGTGCTCAAGACCATTGCCTTCAATACCTCCCTAGCTAGGAGGGAGTGTTGATATTATGGTAGATGCGGGATGTATTAACCTCAATGTATAACCCTGACGAGAATAGAATATTCCATGAAGCAAGAAGAAACCCTAAAGCATTAGACATAACCCTAGAAGACAAGTCGACTAAAGGAAATATTTAATATTAAGTGTTTAGCCTTCAGAATGAGAAGTCAGCCCAGACAGCTAAGGAAAAATAGTAGAAATACAGGATGTCAGAGCTCATTTTGAGGAGACAAATTGCAATTGCAAAAATGTATAAGTGCACACTGCAAAAACTGGGTAAGTGAGCAAGTCTGGGGAGTAGCTGTAACTGCAACTACTACAATCTATATTCTTGGTTTAGGCTCAAACTTTCTATTGGTTATGGTTTGGATTTTATGCCTTGTGTGCTATCTTTGGAGAGAGGTATGCTACATTGATTGGCTATTAGGCCTAGGCATTGCTTCCATAATCATTCTATGTCAAGGTTAATGTGCTCGGGGGTGGCTTCAACCTATGGTTGGGTGACAATATTGCTATATTTTCTATGGTTAAACGAGCACACCTATTATTTCTAACATGAAACTTGTTAGGACCTGAAAAATATTCATATTTCACCTTACAAAATAATTATATGTGTTGTTCATAAATTAGTGATTAATTAACCAACAAAAAATGTTGTAATCAACACTTAACCAATCATTGGACAACAAGGACAACTACAACATAAATAATGGTGAGACATCATGAGATGGGAGAAAGATCCCATAATAGAGAAGAAGGGTTTGATGAAAGGAGAGTGGTGGAAATCCCTTCGAACTTGGCTGAAACTGTAAGAAGCCTCATGGAATAATTATGTTATAAGGCTACATGAGTCCAGGGAATGGATGGGATGAGTTGTTTTATTTAAGTGTAATGTTGTCTATCCACTTGGATAGATAGAGCCCTTGCATTTATGATGGTTTTTTATATAAGAGCTAATACCCTTATGGAAAATCTATTGTGGTTAAAGGAATTTAGTAAGGATTTATAGAATCCTCGACAGTAATAATTGTTGCTTAAATAAAATACTAAACCATGTATATATAACTCCTCATGATTAGAGGACTAATGGAAAATTGTAAGGTCCGTTTACTTGACATATAATGAATGAAACCTATTGCTAGGATATCCATCTAAGTAAATGTAAAAAGGAGTCTGTTGGATTGTTTCTAGTCCTCATAAAAGAGGTAGAGTAATACGAGCATGTGAGCAAGTTTATGAGATGATGGATATATTAAAGAAAATGTGTATGCCTATTTACCTAAGGGCATGTCTATGCATGTGAATGGAAAAGGAAGACAACTATAATACATCTGCACCGAAGGAATGAGTAAAATGCTTGGTGCACAAGATATGTTTTAATGCATATGGTAATGATTAAACATGCATATAGACTTATTATAACCTGTGATTGGTTGTAAATAATGGTGTGATGATGGTCATTTTGGACAATGATGACCTAATATCAACAGGGGAGTTAACAACATGAATTAAAATTCTGGTATTCCTATTGCATATAACTTTATGAGGATAAGATAAAATGATTAACGAAATGTTGATCTAAAGTATGGTAAAGGAAGTGGTTGGGAATTTTCAGAAGACCAATGGATCAAAATGACATCTAGATGTGGATGATATCCATATGGGTATGGCTTAGTATGATCAAGTAGCAGTAAGAGGGAATTTGGGAAAGGATTTCCTTGATGAAAGTATGTTGATCAAAAGTGAGTTGAGGCATGAAAAAAGATAGAGATTGGCATTCTATTGCTTCAGATAATTTCGTAATTATCTAATTTTATTTTTTGAAATTGTGGAATGATTTTGTAGTAGAAGGGAAAGAGTGATTTCTTGTCGGTTGTTGCCATGTAGAGAGGGAAACATAGTTATGAATATGGTTGTGATACTTGTCATGTGATTGGTTGTAAGATCTCAACAGAGAAGGATGATATTAAGATAAAATAAATGTGAATGAATGATAAAACATGTGCAAGTGATGTATGTGTGTATATATACATATATGCTTAGAGACATGATATGAATACCTGAATAATTTAGTTGTGAATCAAGATGTGTACATTCCTAGATTAAATAATTATGGGAATACATAGCTAACTCTGTTTTGAAGGGCATTTTTGACTGGTTGGAATACTAGCTTGAGAAGGAATTGCATACCATTTCTCAGGAAGAACTAGTGTAACTCTTTAAAAGAGCAATGAGAAAATAGTTCTATGTTGTTATGATAGAGGGAAAAATGAATATGCCTCTGAAAACTGCATGTAGATGATTGTGAGAAATCATGGGTTAAATGATTTTTAAATAAAAATGCATGTAAAACCATAAAGTGTGCCTATGGTAGACACACACAATATGTTGATGCATGTGGTTAAGTGCATGAAAAAACAATTTGAATACAAACTAATAGAACAATGTACACGTGTTAATGTGTAAACTAGAATGCATAGTAAGGATGCATGTTTATATTCCTTATGGAATATTGGGTAAACCTATGAAATCATGAATTTGAGATTGACTCAGGGTTGAGGTTACCTCAGATAGTGAGGAATATGCAACAAGGAAAGTTGCATGTTGAAGAAGTTCCATGTGGAGAAACTATGTAAAGAGCTATGTCAAAAGAACATAATCATAACAATAATGACTGTTGGAAAATTAGGTAGTGGGTTGCAAGCCTATTTATATAAGAATCCTGGATTACATTTTAAAATATAATGCATGAGTGGGAGACTTACATGTCACAGGACCTTGGAAATATTGACTTTGTTTAGTGAATGTGCAAAATGCACTGAATCATAATTGAATTGTGAGATATTTTGATGATGTAATGTGATGATTACATCCAAGAAAGGTCAATATGAACCTGAATGAGATTTCTCAAGGAATAGAGAAGGAAGAACCCAAGGGGATAGATTATAGAAGCAAAGAAGGATAAAAGGAGGAACACTTTTCTCACTGTAAAAATATGATTTGTTTAACAGAGTTGTGTGCTTTAAAATGTAAAACTTTTTGAACCCAACAATATGATAACCAAGCACAATAGATTATTCCCAACAAATTTAATCTTACTACAGAAATTAAATTTCTGATCTATACAATGATTACACTAGTTGAGTAAAATTCATGCACAATGGAAATTAATAGTCAAAGAACACAAGAACACAAGAACACAAGATGCACTCTAGAAACCCCGAATTCATGGAAAACCAACAAAGGAGGGATTTATTCTTCTCTTCTTTAGACAATCTACAACAACAATAATACACATTACAACTCACAAATCAGATCTGGAAATTTACAACCAATAGGAAACCCTCCTAGGTGTGTCGTATGGCCTCCCAAGACTCTCCTTCATCAAGGAATCACTCCACATATGAATCAACTCCTTCAAAAAAATGATCATCCCTCTGTTAAGCCTCTAAGCCTCTCTAAACCCTCTCTATTCTCAGAAAATTGTTTCCTTGTCCTCAGATATCTCTGCAGAAAATTTGGCTCACAAGAAACCCTTGTGCCCCCCTCATTTCTCTCTCAATCACTGAGATGATCACAATACAATTATATGAATAACTAGTGCCCTCACCCTCTATTTATACTCTTGAATTTACCCTCTTATTCCTAACCCTAGATCTCCAAAGAGATTGATGGCTAAGATTATATCTAGCTTCCAAATGAACGACTAAGATCAGATCTAGATTTTCTCAAGATAAATGGTTGGGACTTAATATTCTGTTGAGACAACTTAAGTTGTTTCTATAGTGAAATTTAGAAACTTAGAAAAATAAAGTCAATGACAAATTAGAACATAACTTATCATACTTTCCTAAGTTAAACTTAGGAAATAATAATAAAGAGTACACTTGGGTGTTTAATGTCCCCCTCATGCTCTAGGACACAAAATCATGGGTAGACACATGGGTGTTTAATGCCCCCCTTATTCGCTACAATTTTAACACTCCCTCTTAGCGAGGAAGGTGTTATGCACAACCCCCAACTTGTCTTAGAAGAAAACAAATTTTCCTTTCACCAAAGGCTTTGTGAGTATGTCTGCTAACTGCTCATCAGTTGGCACAAACTATAACCTCATTCTTCCCTTCTTCACATAGTCTCTGATAAAGTGGTAACAAATCTCTATGTGTTTGGATCTATCGTGAAACACAAGATTCTCCGAGAGCTTGATGCAACTATGATTTTCATAGTGGATCACTGTAGTCTCCAACTCTTGATCAAACAACACCATGAGTAGATTTCTTAGCCAAATGGCCTCACAAGATGACAAGTTGGCTGCCATGTATTCAACCTCTATAGAACTCAAAGAATCTGACTTTTGATTTCTGCTAAACCAAGAAATAACTCTGGACCCCAAGCTGAAGCAACAACCTGAAGTACTCTTCTTGTCCATGAGACTACCCACCCAATATGCATCCGAATAACCCACAAGATTCACTCCATCACCCTGGATGTAACTCAATCCATACTCAATTGTGCCATGCAGATACCTCAAAACATGCTTCATAACAACCTAGTGTACACACTTTGGCTCCACCATAAATTGACTGAGTGTGTTCACTGCAAAACACAAGTCTGGCCTAGTGTTGACCAGATACATCAATGAGCCTATGAGGTTATTGTAGAGTGTGGGATCCACTCCCTCTGAATTGGAAGCATCTATCTTCTTCCAATTGTTAATCATTGGAGTTTCGATAGGCCTACAATCCTCCATCCCAAAACACTCCAAGATTTCAATGGCATACTTCCCTTGTCCAATAAAAATCTTCCCATCCTTCTTCCACACAGCCAAACCAAGAAAATAGTGCATAAGCCCCAAGTCCTTCATCTCAAACTCATTAGCAAGATCCCTCTTGCAGTTTTCTATGATCTTCCATGATCCCGTCATAAAAGAATCATCTACATATAACACAAGAATGAGTGGCTCTCCCCCAACCAGTATGTAGTATAGGTTTGAGTCCGCCTCACTCTTGGTGAAGCCCATCCCAAGAAAATAGCTATCGATCTTGCTGTACTAGGCACGTGGTGCCTACTTGAGCTCATATAATTCTCTCTTCAATTTGCAAACAAGAGATGCCCTATCATGCACCTCAAATCCCTCTGTATTCTCTATGTAGATATCCTCCTCTATTAATCCATTCAAAAATGAAGTCTTGACATCTATTTGGTGAATCTGCCACCCTAACTTTGCTGCAATGGGTATCATTTCCATGATAGAGGAATACCTCTCCACGGGTGCAAATGTCTCACTGAAGTCAATCCCCTCATTCTATGAGAAGCCCTTATCCATAAAGCGGGATTTGAACTTGTCCACATTTCCATCTGCAACATGATTGATCTTATATATCCACCTGGATCCTATCACTGAATTTCCCTTAGGCAACGAAACAACCTCCCATACGTCATTCTTCATGATATAAGAATATTCTTCCATAATCACATCTCTCCACACACATTGCTCAGATGCCTCCTGAAAGCTGGAAGGATCAACCTCTATCAATTCACTCATAAGAGCCATATAGATGGAAAATATCTTAGGTGGTTTTCTCTTCCTGACTGATGTCCTAGGAGTATCCACTTGCTCCTGAGCCTCTCTCAATGTACGCTCAACCCACTTCCGCCTTCTCCTACTAGAAGACTCAAACCGTGAGACTGGAGCATCCTACTCCTCATCATGCTCATCATGTTGCTCATGCTACTCTACCTGCATAGTTTGTTGTTGTTGTCCACTTTGCACAAAATTTTGGGGTCTTGACTGAGTAGCCTACTCCTTAGGTAATATTTGAACTTGTCCTTCTGTTGACATTTGTCCACATGAATTCTTGATAGCCCTGTCCTCCTCAAATATCACATCCCATCTCACCACTATTTTCCTCAGTGCTGGGATGCAGACCCTATAGGCCTTTGAGGTCTCACTGTAACTGACTAAGGTGCCTTTCTCTACAGTAGGCTCCAAATTGGTTCTCTTCTCTGTCGGAACATGATAGTATACCAAGCACCTAAATATGCGCAAGTGACCAATATCTGGTCTCTTCCCTATGAACGCCTCCTGAGGCATCATCCTCCCCAAGACTTTGTGTGGACTCCTGTTCTGCAGATAGACTGAAATGTTTCATTTCTCAACCCATAGAAACATGGGTGAATCTTGATCATGTAACATAGACTTTGTTGCTCCTACTATAAATCTGTTCTTCCTTTCTGACACACCATTCTGCTATGGATTATATGGCATAGTTAGCTCCCTCTTAATTCCTGAATCTGGATAGAACTTCTTGAAGACACTCGAGGTATACTCTCCTTCAATATCTGATCTGAGCACCTTAATTTTTCTCCCATCCGGTTCTCCACAAGAGCTTTGAACTCTTGGAATTGACTGAAGACCTCATCCTTGGTATTCATAAAATAGATCCAGGTCTTCCTAGAATAGTCATCAATGAAGGTGACATAGTAACTAGCCCCTCCAATGGACACTGCTGACATGGGCCCACAAACATCCGAATGAATTAAGTCCAATATTCTCTTGGACCTACTGTCACAGCTAGGAAAAATTGTATTGGAGAACTTTCCCAAAGCACACCCTTTGCACACTCTGTGTTGATCTGAACTGAACACTTGAAGCCCATCCACTGACTTCCCTAGAACCTTAAGTGATCCATGATGAAAATATTCCATCCTTCTATGCCATAGCACACCTAAATGCTAACCATTGCTCATACAAGTGCTCACTAAATCATGAGCTGGCTCAAATTGTAACCTGTAGAGATTATTTCTCCGCACCCCAATGAATTTGCTCAAGTTAATGCTAGAATCCCATGGATGTATGTAGACCTTTCCTTTCTGGAAAGTCACCACATATCCCCTGTCTTCCAACTGAGATACAAAGATCAAATTTTTTGTTAGTCCTGGAACATATAAAACATCACAAATGGACAAGGATTTACTTGACTCCATCTTGAACTTGACTGTTTCGTATCCTAAGGCCTTGTACTTAATGTCATCTCCAAGAGTAATGAATATATTAGAGGTTAACTCCTCAAACCTTCTAAAGTACTCATGCACCCATGTCATGTGACATGATGCACCACTGTCAATGTACCAAGTCCCTGTGACTAGTGAGCTTGTCATGCAAGCGATGAGTAAGAACTCATCCTCAAATTTGGCTGCAAAGTCATCCATATCAGCCATAGCTACCATCTTTCCCTTTCATTTGCCTTTCTTCTTGTTCGTACATTGATTGGAAAAGTGTCCAAGCTGATGAAACACATAACATTTGACCTTTCTAAGGTCAAACTTCTTCTTGCCACCCTGTTTTGAAGATGTTCAATCTGCAAAATCCTTCTTTCTTTTTTCCTTTCTTAGTGGCTAACGCTAAGTTCTCCTCATCATTAGATTTCTTCTTCTTCTCACCATGCTGAGACCCTTCTTGGATCTCCTCCTGGATGCAGTCATTCCATAATCTCTCCTAGGTAGGAAACTGCTCATGACCCACCACACATTTGAAAAATACATCCCACTATTTTTCAAAGCCATTTAAGGCTATACGCACCAATTCACTCTCTAGAACCATATCACCAACAACTGCCATCTCGTCTCTGATCTGTGTGAGTCTGGTCAAATAAGAAGTAACACCCTCTCCCTTGGAAATATTTGTTCTATGCAGTTTGTCCCTTAGCGCCATCTTCCTATTCTGGTTATCACTTTGGTACAATTTAGTTAAGGCATCCCACATTTCCTTCGCTGTCTTCTTTTCAGCTAGATGCAGGATCAAGTGATCCTTTACACTATCAAATATGATTTCCTTTGTGATTTAGCTTCTTTCACCTCATGGAGTTCCAAAGTAATTGGATCTGAGGAGGGTGGAGTAACTGTTGTGCTAGAAAAATCCCACAATTTGTTCTCCTTCAAAACTGCTATAATCTTAACCTTCCATTGAAGATAGTTGGAGGCTCCCTCCAATATGTCCTCATACCTCACACTGGTTCAATCTATGGGAATCTGAAAATGAAGAAGGCTTGCTAGATGTAACTAGATATGGACTAGATCTGCTAGATATGAACTAGATCTGAAGAGATCTATTGTAGATCTGAAGAGATTTGCACTAGATCTGAAGTGATCTTCTCTAGATCTGTTTTATCAAGTTCCTTTTTAGCTGCTTGTAAATTTCTGTGACCTGTGTGTTCAATCAGATATTTGTTTTGATACCATGTAAAACATTTTGAACCCAACTATATGATAACCAAGCACAATAGATTATTCCCAAAATTTTTAATCTTACTGTAGAAATACAAATTCTAATCTATACAATGATTACACTAGCTAAGTAAAGTTCATTCAAAAGGGAAATTAATAGTAAAAAAGAACAAGAACACAAGATGTACCCTGGAAACCCAACTCCAGGGAAAACCAACAAAGGAGGGATTTATTCTTCTCTTCTTTAGACAATATACAACAACAATAATATAAGTTACAACTCACAAATCAGATCTGGAAATTTACAGCCAATAGGAAATCCTCCTAGGTGTGTTGTATGGCCTCCCAAGACTCTCCTTCATCAAGGAATCACTCCAAAGATGAATCAACTCCTTCAAACAACTGAACAACCCTATGTTAAGCCTCTCCAAACCCTCATTGTTCTCAGAAAATTGCTTCCTTGTCCTCAGAAATGTCTGCAGAACATTCGGCTCACAAGAAACCCTTGTGCCCCCCTCCTTTCTCCCTCAATCACTGAGATGATCACAATACAGTTATATGAATAACTAGTTCCCTCTCCCTCTCTTTATACTCTTGAATTTACCCTCTCAGGACTAACCCTAGATCTCCAAAGAGATTGATGGCTGAGATTAGATCTAGCCTCTAAATGAATGGCTAAGATCAGATCTACCTTTTCTCAATATCAACGACTGGGACTTAATCTTCTGTTGAGACAACTTAAGTTGTCTCTAAAGTGAACTTTAGAAACTTAGGCAAATAAAGTCAATGACAAATTAGAACATAACTTATCATACTTTCCTAAGTTAAACTTAGGAAAGAATAATAAAGAGTACACTTGGGTGTTTAATGTCCCCCTGATGCTCTAGGACATACAAGCATGGGTAGACACCTTTCTTCGCTACAATTTTAACATAAAAGGACAGTTGTGAAATCCAAAAAAAAAAATTACAAATATGTTTAATAAATGATCTTGGATGATGACATGATTGCACATGGCAGATAGGTCATGAAGATAATTCAAATGAGCTGAAAGTTCCAAATTGTGAAAAGGAGTTGGAAAAGGGGAGAATCCATTGTCTCCTTTCTTGTTGAATTATTATATTTCTAAGATGAGAAAATCAACAAGTTGATTATGTGTGAATGTTTCCAACATGAGAATGCTGACCACTGTTTGACTGTAGGATACCAAAACAACTGAAACATTTTATGATTGCACTAGTAAGGACATTGAGGACAATGTGGTAAAGTGCACATAGAAATGATGGGACATATCCGAAAATGTTTTTGCTAAATTAAATGCTATGGTACATGCATTTTGAATTTTACATTACCGCTGGCATAACTTTAAATGTGATGATGCTTGATATGTGTAGAAAAGGATTGGAGTTGTTGAGGAAGGACAAATTCCAATGGTGGAAAACCTCAAGCATAGGAAAGATACAAGAAGAATACTGTTGAAAGAACCGATGAAGCGATCTTCTGAGTCCTTAGGAAGCACCACTGATGAGGTAATATTAAAAAGGGTGTTGGAAGTCAGGACAAGTATAAAATATTTTATGCCATGTGACATGATAATTGAAAAGGGATTAGGTAAGAATCCCTTTTGAAATGTTTTATATCTTGATGATATTCATGTGATCTTAATTGACTATTGTGTGTCACTGCTACCCAAGTAGGGTAAGATTCAAGAAAAGAACCTGAATGACAGAGGGAAGAACCTATGGAAGTCAAATATGATTGAAGTTCTTGTAATAAATTCATGAAGAAATGTATCATGAATGCATAGATCAATCATGAATGATTGAAAACAAAAGTGCTAATAAACAACAAATTGGTTAAATGCATTGAGGAAATGCATGTTTGCATGAGTGGCCATGTATAGGATTTCCCATTATGGTAGGAGGACCTTCCGATATTCCAACCTAATTATGAAATCATATAGAGAGGAATTGGGTGACCATGAACATTGGTACCATAGAATGCTTGAATGCATTTGTATGAAAGTTTAATTTCATGTAATGCATGCTGATTTGAGGTCATCATCAAATCAATGTAGGAAACATAGTCCTGCTGTAATAATAGATGTGAATAAAGAATCCATGAGGTGAAAGGTTGGATAAGTTCCAACACACCATGGAAAAGTGCCTAACATAGAATATGGTAATCTGGAATATATGCAAGGGTGCATTGTGTGTCAACATGGCCATGGACATTGACACATGGGTTTAGTGGTATATGATAATTTCTTGCATTTTGAACAACCGGGTATGATGAAATAATGCATGTGTAAGTAATGATAGTTCCTTCTACTTCATATCACTGAATAGATATATAGAGGTGATTTAATTGTTGGTATGCACAATTTTAAAATTGGTTGTGAGCCACTACAAGTGTGTAATAAAATGTAATGTGCATGAGAACTAACAACTTGTTTGGCCATGTGAAGATTGAGATTATAGGATGGACGGTCTTGGACATGACAAAAATATAAGTCCATAAGGAAGACCAATTCCCGTTGATTGTAAAAGAGCCAAACTTCTATGAGAAGGAAGTATCATACTTGTGAATTTGGTTCCTATGTAAAACAATTCTGAAAATGAATAAGTCACTACTACATATGGGTAGAAAAACCGATTTCGCACTCTAACAATATGGATAAAATCGACCGTATTGTCATATTTTACTTGCATTTTTTGTATTTTTTTTTTAAAACCCCGACATTTGGCGACCATCAGACCAAAGAGACTATCATCGAATATCCAATGGTTGACCACGTCAACGATCATCAGATATTCGACTATTAAGCAGGTCAACGATGTATGTATTGACCTTTGAGGAAGTCAATAATTTTGTTCGTTAAGCAATGTCTCTTTGCTCAACATTCGCCGGAAGTCTGACGAAAGTGAGATAATAAAAAAAGTTTGAAATATTATAGATGTTTGACATTGTTTCTATACTAGTGATGGTTTGCAAAGGTTATAAGGGATATTTTTAGGCCAAAATACAAAACAAATTGTTTTGTTAATTGCATTGCAAATAGTTAAACTACAGAGGTTGATTTTTTTACACAATCAACAATGAAAGTTTGGTAAGGAAAATTGTCCCATAACATTCCTCCAGGAGGGAAAGGCCAAGACTTGAGATATGCATTGGTCAAGGCTTTGGGTAATCAAAAATGTTATTGCGCTTGTACAATACATGGGCTATAATAGAAGGAGACTTTTAATAAAAACAACTAAAAAACATTGTAGTGAGTATGGACACCTTGAAGGCGAGCATGATTATCATTTGTGTGAGACCTCATCTGCTTCATAGATGTTTTCAAAAGGGCCATTAGTTAGGGTTTGTTGGTGCGTTGTTAGAGTTGAACCTCGGGTCTGCCCTTGTGCCAACAATCTTTATATTTCAGATTGTTTTTGTAAACGCTTATATGTTAAATATAAAAGAAAAATAATGTATTATTTTTTCTTTATGGATATATTTTATGTACACATGAAGAAATTGAGAGCAAGTTAAGAAATGAAGAAGTCGAAATTAGATGTATATTTTAATTAGGGTTTAGGGTATGGTTTTGTGGTTAAGGGGTTTAAGGTTTACCTGTTAATATTTTAGTGGTTTAAGGGTTAATAAGGCTAGATTAGGGATTATTGGTTAAGGGGTTAGGGGTTAAGTTAGGTTTAGGGGGCTTAGGTCCTAGGAGATTTAAAGGTTAATGGGGTTTTAGGGAGTAGGGGTTAGAGGTTTAGGGTTAGTATTAAGGGGTTAGGCCGAGTTAGGGATTTTTAAATATAAATCATTATTGGAAAGTGGATATTTCACATTGGTTGAATGCCATATTTTTCAGGAAGAGGAAAATAAAGGAAACATGGAGATTCCCTATTCATGTTCTGACAACTTGAAGGTACATGGTTGAGGGGGATGGATAATGGTGGTTTATATTTTGTCATATTTGACGAATGAATGGTTTATGGGTGTCAATTATGTATTTTATCCTCAACTTGTTGATCCAAAACATGTTTTTTTTTCTCTCCACAATATGCTCATGACATGAAATGCATCGAGCATTGGTCCCAACAAAAAGGAGATTCCATATGTGAATTGTGCTATCATGTTTCATGACTTTTTATTTCTCTATTTTTATATTACTTAACATTACAACATATATATTCTTTCTATCATTATTATCCTCCACTAATATTCTGAATTGGAAATGCAGTCATAATTATTTTTTCCTTCATCCAATTTCATCTTAGAGATTAATTAAAAAGGCAACATAGGGATATTTTCATTGTTTTACTTGCACACAGATCTATTTGAGAAATATTTGCAGAGTCACTAATTCCTGTTTTGATATTGGTACCGATGTTCTGTTTGAGAATTATTTGCAAAGTTTATAACTCCTCTTTTGATATTGGTAATTGTTTCCTTTTTAATATGTTTGATGATCAGTTTCAGTTTCTAGTAACATCATCATTTTTTTCAAACAAAAATCACTAATGGAAAGTGGAAATGCCACACTGGATGAATGACATATTTTTCAGGAATAGGACAATAAAGGAAATATGGAGATGCCCTGTTCTTGTTATGGCACCTTGAAGGTATAGGGTTGAGGGGGATAGATAAGGGTGGTTTATATTTTGTCAGGGTTGAGGGGGGATAGATAAGAATATGACATAATGGTGAAGGAGAAATAAGAATAGCTTGTTTGTTCTTATTGTGACTATATATATATATATATATATATATATATATATATATATATATATATATATATATATATATATAGATATAGATATGTTGACAAATACCAATTCTATGTTTGAGAAGTATTTTGCAGAGTTGCTAATTCCTCTTTTAATATTGGTACCAATGCTCTATTTGAAAATTATTTTGCAGAGTTGCTAATTCTTTTTTAAAAGTTTTGAAGATTAGTTCCAGTTCCTAGTAACGTCGTCATTAAAAAAAATCACCAATGGAAAGTGGAGATGCCACACTGGCTGAATGACATATTTGTTAGGAAGAGGACAATAAAGGAAATATGGAGATTCCATGTTCCTATTCTGGCATCTTGAAGGCACATGGTTGAGGGGGATAGATTATAAGGATAGTTTATATTTTGTCATGGTTGAGGGGGGATATAAGATAATAATATGACATAATGGTGACTATATGTATATATCTCACAAAGTGTATCTCTTTATACATGTCAACATAAGGTAACATTTTTCCTATAAGTTTTCAACATATTCATAGTCATCTTGATAAATTGCACAAGCTTCATCATTGATTTGTTGTCTTTGTTTCTTGCTCTCAGATAAGTTGTCTTTGTCTTTGTCTTTGTTTTCCTATATTATATTTGTAAACATTTGTATCATTTTAATATTTGTTATATACACTAATATTACTAGATTGTTTGTAATTATAAAGGAATGACGCCCTAGGGAACAACCTGTGGAGGAAGACATGGTTGTACAAGCATCTGTTCAGGAACATGGAGCGAATATTGAAGATCAAGTTAATGATCCTATGGAAGAAGATGATGATGCTAATAACATAGTTGAAGAAGATGGGACAAATATATTGATCCAGGAGACATTTAATAATGATGGATTGGATGTCGATGACGACCAACTTGATGGTGTTTTTGATATACCTATACCTGAGAAGGAATGCCAACCTCTTTATGAAGGCTCCAAAACAAGTCTTCTCTTTGCTATATTTTTGTTGGTGAACTTAAAGGTTATGAATGGTTTCAATCACTTATGTAACACAATCGCTAAGGTATGTAATATATTTTGTCACACTTAGTACATGATGATAACGGTTTTATTTTTTCCTCTATTTTTATTGTTAGTTGATCATCTGTAAAATTTGGATGCAATATGCATGATTAATATTCTTTATATTAACTAGTATTTATTTTTAATGTTTTAGATTGTTAGGTGAACTTTTGTTACCACCGTCAAATGTTTTATGCCTCACATACACAGATTTAAATGCCATTATGAAAGATATTGGAATGGAGTATCAATTTATTCATGCATGTCCTGATGATCATACTCTATATTATGGAGAAAATGTGTCGAACGAAGAATGCCCGAAATGTCAAATTAGTAGATATCAAAATGATCAAATAAAAAAAAGGTGCCTCACAGGGTTCTTCATTATATTCCCATAATTTCACGTTCGTGGAAATTGTTCAAGTGCAAACGCATAACATAATTTATGTATTACCATGCAAAGAATATAAGTAAAGATGGTGCTATTTGAATACCTGTGGATGGATTCACATTTAATAAGATAGAGGAAATATGACCACATTTTAAATATGAACCTCGTAATCTTAGGCTTTCATTGGCAGCTGACGATGTCAATCCATTTGGAGAGCTTCAATCTACTTACTTGGTGTGGTATGTTTTTGTTATCAACAATAACATTCCTCCATGGATGTCAATAAAGAGGGAACACATAATGTTGGAAATGATTATTCCAGGTATTTGTTTAGAATAAATTTTTTTAACATGGTAAAATCTCATTTGTCTTGTTTATTTCATAATTATGTCTTAAAATTTTTTGTTTACTCATATATGTTCAATTATCGCTTATAATTATATTTGATATTTTTTTAGTTATTCATATATATAGGATTTATGTATTGTATGTTCAATCAATTAGGTAAGTACCAAGTCAAATATATGAATGTATATATCGAGCCTCTTATTGAAGAATTACTAGAGTTATGGAAGGGCATCACTATGTATGATATCTCTAGACCAATAGGTTCTCAAAGGGAATTTAAATTCCATGTAATGCTTGTATGGAAAATTCACGATGCCCTAGGGCTAACACATTTCTATGGTATGTTATAACGTTACACTGCACTTTAATAATGTTTAATTTTATGAAGTTCATATCATGCATGCTTTTTATATAATCCCTTCATTAAACATACTTCAAATACTTGATATAAAATTTAATCCATCTCTTGCTGGTATTAAAACAAAGGATAAATTTCCATGTCTTTTGTTTGGCCCTAAGATGAAATCTCTTCGTTCAAGAAGTTTAGGAAAGGAGGTGTTTGATGAGTATATGCACTTCCTCTCTAAGCGCCATAGGTATCTAAGTATCGAGAAACACATTTTCAATGGGAAAGAAGAAGTTGGATTAAAACCACAGAGAATGACACCTTGTCTATGACAGTTGCAATATAATAGCAATCGTTAAGGTATATTGGATCAAATCATCTAAGTATCATACATGAAATGTTTGGAATAATTTATATTTTTTATTTCATTTTGTTCATTATACTAATTGACAAGCATTGTTGCAATATCTTTAATTTATATGCTTCACCTTGAAGGTCATCATGAAGGAATTAATAATGGGGTGCTTCCACGATGAATGATGTAACACCCCTCTGTTTACATTACACCTATAACTGATTAATGTAACGAAGTAGCAATTTTTTTATTTTTTATTTTTTAAATACAAGAATTTGCTCAGTACAATGTTAATAAGCATAGACGAAAGTAACAATTATATATATATATATATATATATATATATATATATATATTTGTTTTTGAAGTTAGCATATCGCAATAATTATTTTTCTATCAACAATTAAGTAAAAATCACAAAAGTAAGGTATATTTCCTTCGTTAACCCTTATCCTAAGGTTTAATTTTGTTCGAA
Source organism: Picea engelmannii (assembly GCA_009831015.1). Taxonomy (NCBI): domain Eukaryota; kingdom Viridiplantae; phylum Streptophyta; class Pinopsida; order Pinales; family Pinaceae; genus Picea; species Picea engelmannii. Next base: position 1,424,511 of record ML779490.1, on the reverse strand, counting down.
GGTGTCTCAATGTGAAATTAGATACTAGTACTGAACATTACCTATGTTTTAAAGTGTACACAAGTGTATGTGTCATCAATTCTCATTATCCTAAGTAAATTTTTTTTCTTCTTAAACTTATATTGAATTAATTTTAAAATAATAATAAGATTTAGGAGTTGATACCATCGATTCTTCAAAATCGGTTCAAGTTTAGAATTAAGGGATATCCTCATTCTCAATATAAAAAAAATGTCATCAAAACAAAACTCTCTAGTTCGTTTGCTCCACATTAATCCATTAAAATTTAATAATAATATAAAATACTATTATTCATTTCCTTCTTAAGCTAGAGAAATCCAGTAGAGAGAATTTCCTATATCTTCGAAGCTCATTATAAGCCTTGTCACTCTAATGTTATTTTATTCCATTATAGTTTAAAGTGTAATTTCAATAATAGTGATTTACTATTGTTATTATATAATACGGTGAATATGCAAATACACCTGTATGGCTAGCTTATGCATTAACTTATCTACTAATTAATAACCTACTCAAGAATTACTCTTCCAAAAATTAAATTCCATCTAACTCCATAACTATCATCATAATATGTACTAATCCTTAATAAACAAAACAAGTAGCAATTAAAAGAAAAAGGACGCCATCTTACTATTCCAAGTCTGGCGACACAATTTCAAGCATCCCTATACAATCTTGTCCTATTAATGTTGACTGTTATTGTGCAAATCAATAGTACTTGGGTTAATACTATTATTATATTGAATATCCTTTCTCATCTATACTTTTATGGATTTCATATTTTACTTGACATTCTCTTCAAGGTTACCCGACTACACATAACGGCTACCGAATGCCCAAGGCACCTACTCTCCATTAATTACCTTAACATAAATTAAGGGTCTAAACCACTTACTAGATCTTCAATTATCGATCCATAGAGACATTGGTAAGACCTTTGTTACCAGCGTATGATAGAATTGGTACTAGTTTTAGTTAGCAGTCAACACTCTAAGAAGTTTTACAAGGGAACTTCATTAAATCAGTCTTAGCTTTTAATTTTACTTATAATAATAAAATTAATCCAATTTGATTGGCATACTAAGGGATACTAAGGCATGCGATTGGCATGCATCTCTTCGAGTTAATCCAATTTGATTTATGAAAAAATCATATTCAACCTAAATAAGAAATTAATAGAGAACGACTAAGCATAGAGGTGATACAACATCCATGCAGAGATTTGAAAGTTCAATAATATAATAAGAAGCTGCGCAGTCTAATGACACCTTCGATAAGTCTATGTCATTCTAAGTATCCTAGAATAAATAATATATATCAGAAATTGAAATTGAATGGTTAAATTCCTGTACGATATTACCAATAAATCTCACGAGAGAATATTATTAGCATTATCATTTAGCGGTACAAGCTATGGCAAGAATATATGAAACATTGACCAAAACCCAAAATTTCTTTCGATTTCCGAACTGGAATATTATAAACTAACATGATTCTAACTTATAGGAGGTATTCACTTGATAGAAATTCATTTGCATTGAACTAAGGACGCTTCCTTGGAACCTTTAATAAATGAATTGTTTACTCATGCAACAACCGTGAATAAAATTTGTATTACACTACTGGAAATTTTAATAAAAAATTTAACATTTACTCCATGAAGAATAACGTAAAATTTTACATCCAATTCATGATAGACAATGAATAATTAAATACCGTGACCAAGAATACTGAAGCTTGATGATGTTCTCCAACTAAAACTTATGCAAATACTTTTCTTACCTTAGCTTGCCAATCCCAAACTTAACCGGTACCTCCCAACCAACACTAGGGTACTCTTCTTCCCCCTTATCCCCCGAGCCGCAAAGGGGCCACAGACAAAACCGGAAAAACACAATATTACAAACTTGTTCTCGCAAGGAAGAGATTCCACTTTTTACACAAGTTTTCCAACCCAAATCTCCACAAGTAAACTAGTCAAGAAAATTTTTGGCAGCATCACAATACTTCCAAAAATGACATCCTTCTCTCAAAGCTCTCCATTTAATTTATAGGAAAATTAACAATGACACTTGTTTTTTCATGCATAATTAAATAATTTTAACAATATAATAAATGATTATTCACCCACACCTCTTGTCACACTCTCCCAAAGTTGCAAATGTAATTTCTCTTTTTATTTTATTTAATTAGCCATTTTCCCTCACATTCCCCAATGTGTTCCTATTTTTCCTCTTAGTTGTCTCTTAGTTCCCCAATCCCTCATTTATTTTGTGTCTCCTAAATAGATTTTAGTTTGAGTTGGAATAGGAGTCTTCTTTAGGTTAGGATTAGTGGTAGATTGACTCAAGATGCTACTCTATGTGGACCACCTATTCTCTCATGTTTTAATTTATTTTTATTTAAAAATACCTTTTATTATTTTCATGGACACATGTGCATGTACCCAAAATTTAATTCTTATTCCCTCTTTTCCTAGAGTTTATTATATCTCCAATCCCTTAACTTATTTAATATTTTATTTAGTCACTTATTTAGACTTAGACTCTTTGTTATTTTTCTTGTTTATAATTTAATAATAATTTGCATGCTCTTTTCTATCAAGTCTAAGTATTTTATTTTATTTTCTAGACCTTCTATATTTTATTGTCTCACATTTTGTTTGCATGACATGCCCTTCAAGACGCACTTCCATGCTCCAAGGGTGCCACTCGCCTTTGGTAGTTTGGAAGTTTGTCCGACACTTGGATTCGACACCCCACTTGGTTGACCTTGTGAGAGAATAAGGATTGTCTAAGGAATACGCATTCCACATTATTGTGCACCCCTTAGAATTCTTCATGAGAGAATTTCTCAGTCTGCCCTCACGACATCATGGACCTATCAAACTAGGTAATCATTAACCTATATTTCAGCTCACTACGAGAGTGCTAGTAGGCTGTGACATGGACGATGAAACACCTCTCCCTCATCTGTCTGGTTTCTTTGTATGACCCCTTTACCCCAGATGTGAGTTGGATTAACAAGCGTCACCAAGCCTGCATCCTCTGACAAGAACAATGTCAATAATCCATATACATAACATCCATATTGAAATAATCATAACTCATACATGTAAATCAATAATTAAAAACTCAAACCAATACAAGTCCACTCACTGACTCAATCTGGATTCCAAGGAAGTCCGTTGATTTCGTCGACATTATCAACCTGTCATGTATCCTGCACACACATGATAACTCATCAATAATACCTGTCAATATATATATATACATCTAGAATTTAACATATAATCATAATGACATCACAACATAACTCATAATCAAAGAATAATCATAATGTATCATAACTAGATCACTTTCTTGCAAGTGTCCTCAAAGAATAAGTCAGTATGCATGTGCTCAGTGGAAATGGATGTTACATACACCCCCTCTTGTTTTAAACTTCATCCCAATGTTTATACAGTCTAAATGAAGCAATAAATGTATCTGACACAAATCTAAATATCCAAACTATCAAACAAATAATGAAATTGTTGATGCATATCATATGCGTCCTCCCATGTAGCTAAGTGTGGACTATAATTATCCCACTATACCTTGACCTGATCGACTATTCGACGCCGTAGCTGTCGAGTGTGATGGTCCAATATGCAGGTTGGCTCTGCCATGTGATCACCTTTGTCCAACACCTGCAAAGAACTCAAGTCAATAACATGTGACAAATCTGGAATATAATGTTGCAAAACAGATACATGAAATACATCGTGCATATGCCTCAAAGAATCAGGAAAGGCTAGTCATTAAGCCACATGTCCTTTCCTATATACAACTTTGAAAGGTCCCACAAATATAGGAGAGAGTTTATCACCCTTTCTAAACTTGATCAAACCCTTATGCGGTTTCACTCGCAATAAAAAATTATCGCCAACCTCATAATTGTGATCAATGCGATGCACATCAACATAAATATTTTGTTGATCTTGTGCTTCTTTAATCCTTTGTCTTATCATTCACATTTTTTCTTCCATTTCTTGGATCACTTCTAGTCCCGCCAGGACCCTATCGTCAATTCGATCCTAACTCAGAGGTGTTCGACACGATCATCCGTAAAGGAACTCAAATGGTTCCATCTTAATCGTACTTTGATAACTGTTTTTGTATGTGAATTATACCAATGGTAAGAATTATTCCCATCATTTTTGTTGATCCATTACATACATATGATACATATCCTCTAAAACATGATTCATTCTTTCATTTTTTATATCTGTCTTGGAGTGATATGTTGTACTAAAATTCAGTTGTGTTCCCAAATCCTCTTGGAAACTAGTCCAAAACCGTCCTGTAAACACTGATCCTCGATCATATATGATCCTTCTTGGTACATCGTGCAACCTCACAATATCGCTAACAAATACTCTTGCTATGTTCCTTTCCTGATACGTCATACACACTGGAATAAAGTGTGCAATGTTCATCAGAGTGTCATCGACTGCAAAAATCGAATCGTGTCTCCTTGCCATCAGTGGAAATCCAAAAATAAAATCCATCAAAATGACTTCCTATTTTGATTTAGGAATCACATGTGGCTGTAACAGTCCCGCTGGATGTCTATGCTAAACCTTCACTTGCTGACATTTGAGACATCTTTCCACATACTTAACTATGTCGGTCTTCATTCATTTCCATAAGAATATAGGCTTAAGGTTTGCCTTCATCTTCATGACTCCAGGATGAGCCATGTATACTTCTCGATGGGCTTCATTTAAAATAAAACTTCTTAATTCGTCGTTAGGCGGTAAATAGATTCTGTTGTTATACCTCAAAAATTCGTCATTGTCCAATGAATAACCTTTGAACCTCGGTACCATCGTGGTATCTTATCCAATATTATCCTTAACTTCCTTTTACCAATCATCGTTAATATGAAATGCTATAATCTTTTCTTGAAGATTCATCTTAAGAGGTATTACTAAGAATATGTGTGGTCTCCAACTCAATGCATCTACTACTCTGCTCACCGTTCGTTTAATGTATGTAATATCAAATTCGTATTTTCTAAGTAGTTCTGATCAACAACTTTGTCATGCGTTCAAGTCACTCTGAGTAAAAATATGCCACAATCCACAATGATGGGTCTTTAATTTTAATTTTCATCCAATAAGATAATGTCTCCAAACTCTCAAGGCATAAATGATTGATAATAACTCCAAATCGTGTGTTGCATAATTCTCTTCATGCCTTCTTAATTTCCTTGAAATGCAAGCGATCATTCGACCGTCTTGCATAAAAAATCCACCTAGAACTTCCTTGGATGCATCCGTGTATACCAACAATTCCTTGTCCATGTCAGTAACCTTCAATATCAGTGTTGTCGTTAATAAATCATCAAGATTTTGAAATGCTTCTGTGCATTTCTTTGACCATGTGAATTTCTTGTTTTTCTTCTGCAATTCCGTAATTGGATTTGCTATCTTTGAAAAACCTTTGATGAAGCATCGATAATAACCTGCTAACCCCATAAGGCTACATAATTATTATACGTTCGTCGGTGCTAGCCATTCCATAATAGCCTCTACTTTCTCTGGGTCCACAATGATACCTTCTCCAGATATGATATGTTCCAAATAATGAATCTTCATCTAGTAAAAAGAACACTTTGATAGCTTCTCGTACAACTTGTTTTCTCTTAGACACTGTAAAACTAATATCAAGGGTTCGTCATTCTCTTATTTCGTCTGAGAATAAATCAATATATTGTCAATGAATACTTGTACAAACTTATCCAAGTATTCGTGGAATACCCCATTCATCAAACTCATCAATACTCCTAGGAATTTTTTCAATCCAAATGGTAAAACAATAAACTCATAGTGTCTGAATATTGTCTTAAATGCAGTCTTAGGGATATTTTCCTCCTTAATTCACAATTGATGATATATTAATCTCAATTCAATCTTTGAAAACACTGTTTCTCCTTTCATATGGTCAAATAAATCATCAATTCTTGTCAACGGATACTGGTTTTTGATCATGGCTTTGTTTAATTGACGATAGTCAATGCAAATCCTCCACGATCTATCCTTCTTTCTCACAAAAATAACTGGTGCACCCCACGATGATATGCTTGGAAATATAAGTCCCAAATTTAACAACTCCTTCAATTGCATCTTTAACTCTTGCAATTCTGGTGTCGACATCCAATATGGAATTCTTGCAATCGGTTCTACTCCAGGTTTTAATTCTATGGTAAACTCCAATTCTGTTTATGACGGTAAACCTGGTATTTCCTCAGGAAATACATCGACAAACTCCAATACTACAGGAAGATTTTATAATCCTTCCGTGTCCCCCTTTTAGTTAAGCACTAAGATGGCGTATAACTTACACCCCTTGCTCATACTTTTCTGTAATTGTAAGGAAGAAATAAACCTCTACGACACTCCTTGGTTTCTTCCTACAATTACTCTACTCTATCCCAAATCATCTATTAAAATTAACCATTTTTTCTTGCAGTTAAGTATCGCATCATGTGATTCTAACCAATCCATTCTAATCACTATATTGTAAGATCCCAATATTGTAACATACAAGTTTACACTTGTCACAAAGTCACCCAAGTTAATGTTACAACCCTTAACTTTTCCTCCAACCTTTTGCTTGGCACCAGATGTTTTTTGGACCATATCTAAACTGTTGTTGTTGCTGCAGATGATGCTGCTACTGCTGCTGTGGTGATCAATAAGGAGTCCTCTGATGAGGAGTCTATCGATAAAATGCCGAGAATACAGGTCCTTTGGGTGTATCACGGTGCTCATAATTCTGTCTGTGTGGTATCTTATTCTCTGTTTCTCTAGGTGGTGCCTTTTCTATCTGTCTAAAAGGAGTCCTGCCCTAAATCCCACTGTTAAGCTCGACAATGAGGGAATTATGACCTACATCGTTCAACATCTGAGGCTTTAATATCCTCACTTTCACACATATGTTAAAGTTTAGGCCTAACAAAACTTGTTAACCTTTAATTTCTTAATGTTTATATGTGGAGCATATCTAAGTAGCTCCATGTACATGTCCTCATACTTCGGTACCATATGACTACCCTATCGTAAGGTGTTGAACTCATTAAGCTGGCACTTAATGAATTCATCGGTCAAGTACCTCTCCCGGAATTGTTCCTCAAACAATTCCCATGACACGTCTTCAACGACCATGTTTAGTTGAGGTAAGACTGTCTTCCACCAAAGAAGAGAACTCTCTTTTAGTTGAAATACTGCCATCCATAATTTCATGTTGGAGGTGTAATCACACAGTGCAAAGCAAATATCCATGTTCTCCAACCATGCCTCGACGACTAAGCCATATGTGGCACCCCATAACTCAAAAAATTTAACTTTCTTGAGTTCTTTGTGTATACTACTACTACCTACTGGAGTGCACTATGAACCCTCATTGGGCACATAATCTCTACCCTCATCTTGATCCATGTGGTTGATCAATGCCTCTGACATCCGCTAGAAGGATCTCATCATACCTACCACATCTCCCACAACAACCTACTCTTTTTCAGTAGTCTTCTCCTCTCCAAGTGGAGCCGATCCCTCATACGTGGATTCTCTCAGAGGAAGTGTACCTCTTCCTCTTTCATCATGTCGTCTACTCATACCACGTCCTTTGACCATGATACCTATCATGAAAAAATCCAAATTTGTATTATCCATACATCTTTAAATATAAAAAACAACAGTGGAAGGTGTGATGGGTCCGTTGTCGTAGAGTTCAACCTGCTTTGATACCTTATGTAATACTCCTCTGTTTACATTGAAACTGCAAACGATTAATGTAGCAAAGTAGCAATTTTTGTTTTTTTGAACAATATAAGAAGTGCTCAGTACAATGTTAATAAGCATAGATGAAAGTAAAAATTCTTTTCAAAAACACAAGGCCAACCATTACAACGAATATACATAAGAATACTTTAATTGTTTTACTATATATATATATATATATATATATATATATATATATATATATATATATATATATATATATTTGTTTTCAAAGTTAGCATATCGCAGTAATTATTTTTCTATCAACAATTAAGTAAAAGTCACAAAGTAAGGTATATTTCCTTTGTTAATCATTATCCTAAGTAAATTTATTTTCTACTTAAACTTCTATTGAATTAATTTAACAATAATAATAATATTTAGGAGTTGTATATATATAATTTATTTTTTACTTTTTAATTTTTTTTCCTTGGAAAAAGCGTAATTTTATTCATCCGAAGAGACAAAATTACATTTTGTAGGTGCTAGTGGACCACGTTCAAAAGAGAACTAAAATGTATGAGGGTTTTAACCCAAAAAGGACTAAGGTGTTGTGATTATATCATACAGAGTTCTTCATAGATTCTAGACTATCACAGGGTACGTAGAGAAATTTTTACAGTACCTGCCATCATGGCTTATAATGCACAATATAGAATTTAATGTGTTTATACAAAAAGGGTCTAACTAGTTCCAGACTATACAATAACTTGTAGAAATGAATAAAGGTTAAAAATGAGCATATGCTTGAGTTGGATCTTCTATGAAGGGTTGGTGGAAGAAATTATGTGTTGTGTCCCTATTTGATTATGAAAAGTGCCAATGACCATAAGGAAGGGAGATTCCTTCTTTAGATAGTGCATCTGCTATTAATTTCCTGTTCCTGTAAACATGAATATTACAAAGGTGTCAAAAGAATCAAATAAAGTAGAAATATCCTCCATAATGGGCTGCAGTAAAATATTGTGGTAGGAATGAGTTTTTTGGACCCAATTTATGACATTCATGGAGTCACCAAAGAGTTGGATGGAGTGAATCCCTTTTTCAATAGAAAATTTGAGTAATAGAAGCAGTGCCATGAGTTCAACATAGTTATTTGTACCTTTTCCCAACCCCATTTTTATTTTGAAGGAATGAGATTCATAAATATGTAGGACTGCCCCCCCCCCCCACAGAGGAGATTTTGAGAAGCGCCATCAAAAAAATCCCAGGGCACAAATGGGTCTATGATTTCAGGCTGAGAAGCTCGTATGGATGGCACTCTCTTTTCCTGGGGAAAGTGCTCAATAATTGAGAGACTTTTGGTTGCTAATATTTTTGGAATTGATGCCTTGTCCTGAAAAATTGCCGAGTTCCTGGCTAGCCAAATTCCATAGGTTATAATAAGAGGCAGGGATTTTAGGTTCTTGTGAGTAGAGTCTTGTAGCGATTTTTCACAAGTAGATTCCAGTGTAGGCCCATTCCAAAAACAAGGTTGTCTCAAGAGCAGGGAAGCTTCTCCCCATGCTTTCAAAGTGAATGGGCAGAAGATGAAGATATGTTCAATGGATTCATTTTCTACTTTACAAAGAGGGCACCAACCTGGCCCTTCTATTTGGCGCTTTCTCATCTTGTCCCAGGTGGGAACTTTGTTAACCAACGTGAACCACATGTATATTTTTTTTTTTAATGGGGATTTGAGTTTCCATAGTTCGCTCCACCACCAACACAGTTCTCTTTGGAGGAGGTTGACATTAAGTGCCGTGTATCCCAATTTGGGGGAGTATACCCTGTGTGGATATTTTTTCCAGACCAGTTCATCATCCCTATCAAGGAGCCTAATGAGACCCCATTGTAGAGAAACAAGGTAGTTGTCCCAATGAAGTTTGAGTTCTCCCTCCAGCATGAAAGTAGCCAAGATGTACCACCGTTGTTTCCAAATGTTTTTGGATCCTAGGTCAACAATTCGATTTAGTTTGTGGAAGCCTTGTAAGTGTAAGTGGTCTAGTATGGAATGTGGTAGGATATGAGAGTTCCCACTTCTAGGCCACAGATCTGTTCCAATGAAAAGTTGATCCCCCCTACCAATTTTCTAAGCCAGACCATCACCAATCACATGGAAGGATTTAATCACTACCTTCCAAATGATGGAGTAGCTAGATAAGCTCTTGTTAACCCTGCGAATCCATTCTCCCATCGAGTCTAGTTTAATATATTTGTGAGTTAGCACTTGTTTTCATAAGATGGTAGTAGTGAAGAGCCTCCATCAAGATTTTGTTGCTAAGGATTTTGAGAAAATAAAAATGTTCTTCATGCTCCAAACTCCTAGTGCTTTTGGACGAGGCAAAGATTCCCATTTTTCCCAAGGCCTGGTAAATTGATCCTTCGGTCTTGACCAAATGAATCAAAATAATAATCATAAGATTTTTTCTAATATTCCTTTGGTTATCCATGATAGAGACATCCAGTAAAATGGGATGGCCTCAAGGACCGCTTTTGTCAATGTCAATCTGCATGCCCTTGAGAGCCACCGAAAACTCCATATGTTTAGTCTCTTTTCAAGTTTCGCCAAAAGCCACTGCTATTCCCCTAAGAGATATTTGTTTTCCTTGAGATGGAAGCCCAGATATTTTATCCCCAGTTGGGGGTACTATAGTGGAAAGTGGAAGAGGGTTCTATAGTATGCTAATGTTGCAACATCCAAACCGATTAGGGATAAAGAGGATTTTTGAGAATTTATAACCATCCCTGTAGCATCCCAAAAGAGTTGGATAATATCAACTAGTTTTTATGCATCCCTAGTTCTACCACTACAAAAAATTAGTACATCATCTACAAATAGTAGATGAGTAATTCTAAAGTATGTAGAAGTCTGAATCCCCAAAAAGTCACCCGTGGAGGTGGTTGACCCAATGGCCATGCTTAAACCTTCTGCAACTAGGAGGAAGAGAAGTGGAGAGAGGGGGAAACCATGGCTCAATGCCCTTTCTGAGGTGAAGAATGGAGAGGATTCCCCATTTATCAAAAAAACAAAGGAGACATAGGAGATGCATACCATTATCCATTTGATGAAGGGTACCTCAAATCACAAATGAGTGAGAAGCATCCTGATGAATGACTAACTTACATGATCAAAATCCTTTGAGAGATCAATTTTCAGTATGGCCCGTTTGGACCTCGATGTTCTGAGGCTGTGAAGTCCTTATTGTGCCACTTCGATAGCTTCATGAATCTGACGACCATATAAGAAACCAAAATTTTCTTTTGATATAACTTCCAAGAGTATGGGCTTAAGGTGCCTAGATATGCGTTTTGCCACTATTTTGTATATGCAGTTGCATAGGGAGATTGAACTAAACTCATCAAAGGAGAGGGGTTCATCCTTTTTTGGAATAAGAGCTAGGAAATTTTTGTTGAAAGGAGAATGCATCATACCATTCCATATGGTTTCTTCTACTACGTGGAGGAGATCAGCTCCCAACAGTTCATATAATCCAATATAAAATTATGTCGACCATCCATTTGGATCTGAGATCTTATCCTTCTTGAAGATATAAAGTGTCTCCTTTAATTCTTGTTCATTTACTTCCAAGAAAAGTTCTCTGTTTTTTTTCCTCATCCACAAATCTTGGATAAAAGAGGGATAGTCGAACAATCTCTGCAATATTTTCCATTTGTTCAACTTTATATAATGATTTGAAATATTTTTTTCCCATCTTCGCTAGTCCTTCAAAGGATGATACATTCTTTCCCTCCTGGTCACGCAGATTCCATATTTAAGGCTTTGCGACCTTTGGAAAAAGCATGGAAAAAATTGGTGTTCTCATCCCCTTGTTCGAGCCAGATGGCCCAACTTTTTAATCTCTAGGTCACCTCTTGATCAGCTAGTCGCTGTATGTTCCGATATTCCAGAGACTTTAGTGTTTCCCATGAGGTTTCAAAAAGGAACCCCAAGTCCGTCGAATTGTAGATAAGCTCAATTTGATCTTCTGTGAGTTTCATATATCTTTCCTCCCTTAGTATTTTTTCCCAAGACCAAGGAATGGTCAAAATTTTAATCCTTTTGAGGTTCCCCGCAAAGTGAAGACCCATCGGTGAGCCAGAGTTGGGTTCATAGGGTCTCTAGTTTGACTTAATCAGCTCAAGAAAAATTTCATCCGAGAGCCATGAGGCATTGAATTTGAAGGGTGAAGGAGACTTGATCGACCCTCCATCCAAAGCTAACTAGATCAGAGAGTGATCATATTCTCCCCTGGATCCGATCCATTGTATGACTTGAAAGTTTGCATCCATAAGTTTTTTTGAGACCCAAAAATGATTTAAACGCTTTGCAACCCTTGCATCCCCTGTCTTCATATTAATCCAGGTCGGGCTAAGCTTTCTGGGGGATATGTCCAAGAGACCATTGGCAGATAGATGATGTGTGAACATAGTAGAGAGGTGGCTAGTATGCACATTTGGGCCCCAAACCTCCGCCAAATCCAAGGAAAAATTGAGATCTCCCCTCAGGATTAAGTTATCAACCTTCAATAGCTTGAGTTTGAAAATAGATTCCTAAAAGGAGGTCCTTTCCAGATACATGCCATTAATATTCAAAATCTTGAATTCCCTGCCCAAGAATTCCACAAAAAGGTCCACTCCTAGACAAGAGTTAAGTTCCCATGAGTTTAGAAGTTTTATAGATCTAGAGTGCCACCCAGTAATTAAACCTCCTAATCTGCCAAATGCATCAATACCCTCAAAGTGCCAGCCGAAGAGCAGAGTGGCAAGGGTGGTAGACGATGTTGTATAATCAACCATTCTTTCTTGGAGAAATAATACATCTGGTTGTTGTGTAGTTAACAACCATTTGAGGGAATATTTCTTGTGCGGGCTCACCAGACCCATGCAGTTGAAGGAGAGCACTTTCATGGGGGAACCTTCCCAGGGGAATACAATGCCCTAAGTTCCCCAAAAATGGACTTTTGACGTCCAGAAGCAATATCGATACGGGCCTGAGATTGAGCCTTTGAGAGGAGAGAGTTTCTCCCATGACCTTTCTTGTGGCTGCCAACTTCTGGATCAATACCAAGCCCGACATCCTTTGTGGGAGGTCCAAGGATGGTCCTATTTCTGAGATGAAAAATAATGGAAGGTTCCTAGGAGGATTTTGGGGAGGGATCATCAGTGGAAGTAGAGGAGGCAGGATCAATATAGGAAGGGGGGAGGAGTGCGAGGGAGGCTAGGGAGGGGAGGGAGACTCGTGAGAGGGGCTTGACTATAGAGGGGAAAGGGGAGTGTAGAGTTTGAAGTGGAGGGGGGTTATCTAGTTTTAGGAATTTGAAACCCCACACGGGGTCCATAACCAACAAAGGGATAGAGAAGTGCATATTCAAAAAAGTATCAAAAGAGGCTGCCTGAAAAGTACCTTGAGAAATAATAGATGCCCACTCCCGTACTCGAGGGGGGCCCTGTCTAGAAACCAGCCGACCCGATTTAGGAGTAATGCCACCATACAACTGTAGTTCCCCTACTGTATAAATTCCTAGAGTATGCTGAGAGTCTGAGGTAGAGGAGGTGGATGGCGGAGCCGAACCCGTTGAAGAGGACCATCCCTAGTGGGAAACTGCCCGTGGAGGCTGAGAAGTGTTTGAACAACCATAGAAAGGCTATGGGAAATATTTTAATATATTCCCATGGGCATGAAAATTCCTGTAACGAAAAGGGATACCATCATAATCAAGAATCTGAGCCCTGGTTCAACCCCGATCCGTAATGTTGTGTTCTTTCCTCAGGACTCACCTTCTATTTAATTTGACTAAAATACGGGCCAATGCCATATCCCCAGTCTCCCTAAAGTGAAGTCTGCATCCAGATAAGTTCCCAACATATTCCCAATGTCTTGGAAGAGTTTTACAAACTAGAGATGAGGTAGAAGCCCTAGAAATCAGAACCAAATGGGAAAGGAGTCCATTCTCTCACTGGAGGCATCAAAAGTTGGATCCCATAGTTTTAGAAGAACTGGGTAGGATTTGATGGTCCAACATCCCGAGAGAGCCCGAGAAGCCTGCTCTGCCTCTAAAAATATTATTGGAAACCAACCCCAAGAGAGGCACTGAATATGAGGAGATGGGGACTGGGACTCCCCCCATGTAGAGACCACCCAAGCTTTAAGAGTTTTTTTCACTGAAGTGGCATACATAAACCTTTCCCACCACCAATTTGTGCTCCATTCCCACCACTTCTTCCATAGAGAGGTCTTCGCCCAAAATGAGATTCGAGGAGTCCGTGAAGGCCCCTATACACTTATTCCACTTCCGATGTTTGTTGATTGAGTGAGGGTCCTGGATCTCAACTAAAATTAGAGGTTATGAGGCACCAACAACTCCATCGCATGTGCTGTCCCACCCATTGATATTTGACGGTGGAAGATAAGGGGCAATGAAAACCTCCAATGAACCACCATTGATCGGTTCGATGAACAATGCTGAACCCGCATTGAGAAAAAAACAGGAGCCCGAAAAGACAACGTCCAAGTTTTGAAACCATTGAAGGAATGGCACCACATCTACATCCACCAAGTATGGCCCCTTGTAGGAGGGAAAAAAAATGCGGGATATCTAGGAAGAAAACCAAGATGGATGGATTCGAGAAGTCCCAGGATAAAGAGGCAGGGAGAGGTCAATCCATGAAAGCTAGTGGAGAAGAACCCCCAATATGAGTCACAAAGTCTACAAAACCCTAAGAGGGTAAAGGAGATGAGATCCGAGTCCCCAGGGGAGGAACTCCTATAGATAAATTGCCTGTGGGCTACAACAAAGAAGACATTGCAGAGGCCGAAAAAGATGTTGTATCCTATGAGGAAGAGAAATAAGGGGAAGAGATGCATGAATACTCTCCCCATATGGATGCCACATCAATATCCGGGAGGTGCCTAGTGGAACAGAGGGGAGGGATTCCAATTGTGGAAACCACTGGAGGGGTTCAGAGGGGTCCATCATGTAATATAAATCTTCCTCATAGGTCGCCATGGATTAGGATAAGAAGAAACCGACTAAAGGGAGTAGACTCTAGCACTCGACTGCTAGCATAAAGGGTTAATCTGTCCAACCACAGAGGGAGTAGCACATGGTAAGGGAGAGAGGAAAGGAGACGGTTTGCAGTAGTGAGAAAAACATAGAGCCATCATATAAATGTGTTCTTTCATCAAGTTAAGCTATATATATATATATATATATATATATATATATATATTCATTTTCGAAGTTAGCATATCGCAGTAATTATCTTTCTATCAATAATTAAGTAAAAGTAAAAAAAGTAAGGTATATTTCCTTTTTTAACCCTTATCCTAAGGTTTAATTTTGTTCGAAGGTGTCCCAGTCTGAAATTAGATACTAGTACTGAACATTACCTATCTTTTAAAGTCTATGCAAGTGTATGTATCATCAATTCTCATTATCCTAAGTAAATTTCTTTTCTACTTAAGCTTCTATTGAATTAATTACGTCGAAAGGCGTACACCTATTGACAATGGGCACATTTAATAGGTTTTTAGTTCTTAATACGTTTTCTATGGACAAGATTAAATATGCCTAGAATATTCTTAGTCGTCACAATAAATGAATAGCTCTGATTTCATTCATTAACTTCCGAGATGTTATAAAGACATCCGTTTATATGTTTACTTTTTTACATTTACCTAATTGTGTTTAAAAATTACTGTGTTCACTAACTTATTGCCACATCTACCTGATTAAAAAATATTAAAGTAGTCGCGTTTCTGTGCTGGCATCACCAACGGTCGCCAGTCGGAAGTTTAACAGCCAACCACCTTTTGGTGTTCACCAGCTGCGAGTTAGCGGCTATGCTAGTTTAACAATAATAATAAGATTTAGTTTAACCATGCATCTACACTTCAAACTAGGTTAAGGAAAAATTATCTCTACGCTTCACTATCTGAGAGTGATGACTC
This sequence comes from Picea engelmannii, assembly GCA_009831015.1. NCBI lineage: Eukaryota > Viridiplantae > Streptophyta > Pinopsida > Pinales > Pinaceae > Picea > Picea engelmannii. The sequence goes on along the minus strand of ML779490.1, from coordinate 1,408,729 downwards.
CTAATTTAAGAGGTAAACTAGCTATGGTTGAAGCCTATAAGTTAATACTAAAAAAAACTCAACTGTCCAATAATTTCACCCAACCGTAATCAACAACAAACAAACGTGTTCAACTAGGTCTCGGATACGCACAACACTATTGGTACTCAAATCTCTATTACGTGAACATAAAATATGATAGAGAATATGGTGTCAGTAGAGTCTTAATAATTCAATATAACACATTTACGTAAGATCAACCTACGAAAATCCCTATTCCAATATAATTTAAGAATATAAAAAAATTATCTTACTTCTCATCACATTTCTGTCATAGGAGGCTAAGGCACACGATTGGCATGTATCTCTTCGAGTTAATCCAATTTGATTTATGACAAAATTAGATTCAACCTAAATAAGCAATTAATAGAGATTGACTAAGCATAGAGGGGATACAACATCCATGCAGATATTTGAAAATTCAATAATTTAATAAGAAGTTGCGAAGTCAAATGACACCTTTGATAAGTATGTGGGATTCTACGCATCCCAAAATAAATAATGTATATCAGAAATTTAAATCGAATGGTTAAATTCCTGTATGATATTACCAATAAATCCCACTAGATAATATTATTAGCATTACCATTTAGCGGTACAAGTTGTGGCAATAAGATATGAAACATTGACCAAAACCCAAAATTTCTTCAGATTTCCGAACTAGAATATTACAAAATAACATGATTGACCAAAACCCAAAATTTCTTCAGATTTCCGAACTAGAATATTACAAAATAACATGATTCTAACTTGAAGGTATTCACTTGATAGAATTTTGTTTGCATCGAACTAAGGAAACTTCCTTGGAACCTTTATTAAATGAATTGTTTACTCATGCAACAACCGTGAATAAAATTTGTATTACATTACCGGAAATTTTAACAAAAAATTTAACATTTACTCCATGAAGAATAATGTAACATTTTACATACAATTCATGATAGACAACTAATAATTAAATACTGTTACCAAGAATACTGAAGCTTGATGATGTTCTCCAACTGAAACTTGCACAAATAACTTCCTTAGATTAGCTTTCCAATCCCAAACTTCACTGGTACCTCCCAACCAACGCTAGGGTTACTCTTCTTCCTCCTTAGCCCCCTGAGCCGCAAAGGGGCCACACGCAAAACCAAAAAAAAAAATATCACAAACTTGTCCTTGCAAGAAAGAGCTTCCACTCTTTACACAAGTTTTCCAACCCAACTCTTCACAAGTAAACTAGTTAATGAAAATTTTGGCAACATAAAAGTACTTCCAAAAATGAGATCCTTCTGTCAAATCTCTCCATTTCATTTATAGGAAAATTAACAATGACACTTGTCCTTTCATGCACAATTAAATAATTTTTAACAATATAATAAAAGATTATTCACCCACACCACTTGTCACACTCTCCAAAATTTTCACATGTAATTTCTCTTTTTATTTTATTTAATTAGCCATTTTCCCTCACATTCCCCAATGTGTTCCTATTTTTCCTCTTAGTTGTCTCTTAGTTCCCTGATCCCTCATTTATTTTGTGTCCCCTAACTATATTTTAGTTTGATTTGGATTAGGAGTCTTCTTTTAGATAGGATTAGTGGTAGATTGACTCAAGATGCTACTCTATGTGGACCACCTATTCTCTCATGTTTTAATTTCTTTTTATTTAAAAATCCCTTTTATTATTTTCATGCACACATGTGCATCTACCCAAAATTTAATTCTTATTCCCTCTTTTCCTAGAGTTTATTGTATCTCCAATCCCTTAACTTATTTAATATATTATTTACTCACTTACTTGGATTTAGACTCTTTGTTGTTTTTCTTGTTTATAGTTTAATAATCATTTGCATGCTCTTTTATATCAAGTCAAAGTATTTTATTTTATTTTCTAGACCTTCTAGATTTTATTGACTCACATTTGTCTTGCATGACGTGCCCTTCATGAGGCACTTCCGTGATCCAAGGGTGCAACTCGCCTTTGGTAGTTTCAAAGTTTTTCCAACACTTGGAGTCAACAACCCACTTGGTCGACCTTGTGACATACTAAGGGTTGTCTAAGGAATAAGAATTCCTCCTTATTTCACGCCCCTTAGAATTCTTCGTGAGTGACTATCTCAGTCTTCCCTCATGACATCGTGGACCTCTTGAACTAGATAATCATTAACCTACAATTTAGGTCACGACAAGAGTGCTAGTATGATTTGACAGGGATGCTTCCACACCTCTCCCTCATCTATCTGATTTTTGTGTATGACCCCTTTACTCCATATGTGAGTAGGATTAGCAAGCATGACCAAGCCTGCATATACTAACAAGAACAATTTCAATAATCCTTATACATAACATCCAAACTAAAATCATCATAACTCATACATGTAAATCAATACTCAAAAACACAAACCATTACAAGTCCACTCCCTAACTCAATCTCGAGTCCAAGGAAGTTTGTTGATGCCATCAACATCCTTAACCTGACATGTATCCTGCACATTCATGAGAACTCATCAATAATACATGTCAATACATATATCTAGAATTTAACATGTAATCATATTGACATCACAATGTAACTCATAATAAAAGCATAATCATAATGTATCATAACCGGATCACTTGCTCGCAAGTGTTCTCAAAGAATAAGTCAATATAAATGTGCTCTGTGGAACTGGATGTTACATACGCCCTGTCTTGTTTTAAACTTCGTCTTGAAGTTTATACAATCTAAATGAAGTAATAAATGTATTGGCACATATATAAATATCCAAACTATCAAACAAATTAGGAAATTGTTGACGCATCTCATATGCATCCTCCCATGTAGACGAGTGTGGACTATAATTGTCCCACGTGACCTTGACCCGATCGACTATTCGACGTCGTAGTTTTCCAGTGAGATGATCTAGTGTGCAGGTTGGATCCTCCATGAGAGCACCCTCATCTGACACTTGAAAATAACTCAAGTCAATAACATGTGATGGATTTGGAATATAATGTCACAAAACAGATACATGAAATACATCGTGCACATACCTCAAAGAATCAGGAAAGGCTAGTTGGTAAGCCACGAGTCCCTTAATTTATACAACTTAAAAAGGTCACATAAACCTAGGAGAGAGTTTATATCCATTTCCAAACTTGATCGAACTCTTATGCGGTTTCACCCGCAAGAAAACGTTATCGCAAACCTCATAACTGCAGTCGATGCGATGCACATTAACATAACTCTTCTATCGATCTTGTGATTCTTTAATCCCTTGTCTTATCATTCACATTTTTTCTTCCATTTCTTGGATCACTTCCGGTCCCACCAGGACCCTATCCTCGAGTCGATCCCAACTCAGAGGTGTCCGACATGGTCATCCACAAAGGAACTCAAACTGTGCTATCTTAATCGTACTTTGATAACTTTTGTTGTTCACTAATTCTACCAATGGTAATAATTATTCCCAATGTTTCTGTTGATCCATTACATACATATGCAACATATCCTCTAAAATCTGATTTGTTCTTTCAGTTTTTCCATCTGTCTTGGGGTGATGTGTTATACTAAAATTCAGTTGCATTCCCAAAGCCTCTTGGAAACCATTCCAAAAACATTCTGTAAACACCGATCCTCGATCAGATGATCCTTCTTGGTACACCGTGCAACCTCAAAATATCGCTAACAAAAAATATAGCTATTTTCAATGGCCGATACATTGTATGCACTAGAATAAAATGTGAACTCCTCATCAGAGTGTCAACGACTACAAAAATAGAATCATGTCTTCTCGACGTTAGTGGAAATACAACAATAAAATCCATCAAAATGGCTTCCCATTTCGATCCAGGAATCACGTGTGGATGTAACAGTCCCACTGGATGTCTATGCTCAGCCTTTACTTGCTGACATTTGAGACATCTTGCCACATAATTAACTATGTCAGTCTTCATTCATTTCCATAATAATAAAGGCTTAAGGTCTTCCTTCATCTCCGTGACTCCAAGATGAGCCATGTATACTGCTCAATGAGCTTCGTTTAAAATAAAACTTCTTAATTCGTCATTAGCCGATACATAAATTTTCTTGTTATACCTCAAAAATTTGTCGTTGTCTAATGAATAACCTTCGAACCTCGGTACCATCATGGTATCTTGTCCAATATTATCCTTAACTTCCTTGTACCAATCGTCGTCAATATGCAATGCTAGAATCTTTTCTCGAAGATTCATCTTAAGAAGTATTAATTAGAATATGCATGGTCTCCAACTCAACACATCTTCTACTCTGTTCACTATTCCTTTAATGTAGGTAATCTTAAATTTGTCTTTGCTAAGTAGTTCTGACCAATGCCTTTGTCGCGCGTTCAAGTCACTCTGAGTAAAAATATGTTGCAATCCAGAGTGATTAGTCTTTAATTCTAATTTTCATCCAATAAGATAATGTCTCCAAACTCTCAAGGCATAAACGATTTCTAATAACTCCAAATCATGTGTTGCATAATTTTCTTCATTGCTTCTTAATTTTCTTGAAATGTAAGCGATAACTCAAATGTCTTGCATCAAGACTCCACCTAGACCTTCCTTGGATGTGTTTGTGCATATTAAGAATTCCTTGTCTAGGTCAGGAACCTTCAATATTGGTGTTGTCATTAATATCTCCTTAAGATTTTGAAATGCTTCCACACATTTCTCTGACCATACAAATTTCTTGTTTTTCTTCTGTAATTCCGTAATTGGATTTTCTATCTTCAAAAAACCTTCGACGAAACATCTACAATAAACTGCTAACCCCATAAATCTACATACTTATTGTATGTTCATCAATGCTAGCCATTCCATAATAACCTCTACTTTTGTTGGATCCACAACGATACCTTCTCTAGATATGATAGGTCCCAAATAGTGAATCTTCGTTTGGTAAAAAGAACACTTCGATACTTCCCGTACAACTTGTTTTCTCTCAGACACTGTAAAACCAATCTTAAGTGTTCGTTTTTCTCTTATTTTGTCTGAGAATAAATAAGTATATCGTTAATGAATACTTGTACAAACTTGTCCAAGTATTCATGGAATACCCTGTTCATCAAACGCATGAATGCACCCGAGTCATTCGTCAATCCAAATGGTAACTTACAGAAGGTATTCACTTGATAGAATTTCGTTTGCATCGAACTAAGGAAACTTCCTTGGAACCTTTATTAAATGAATTTTTTACTCATGCAACAACCGTGGATAAAATTTGTATTACACTACCGGAAATTTTAACAGAAAATTTAACATTTACTCCATGAAGAATAATGTAACATTTTACATACAATTCATGATAGACAACTAATAATTAAATACTGTTACAAAGAATACTGAAGCTTGATGATGTTCTCCAACTGAAACTTGCACAAATAACTTCCTTAGATTAGCTTTCCAATCCCAAACTTCACCCGTACCTCCCAACCAACGTTAGGGTTACTCTTCTTCCCCCTTAGCCCCCCGAGCCGCAAAGGGGCTACACACAAAACTAGAAAAACAAAATATCACAAACTTGTCCTTGCAAGGAAGAGCTTCCACTCTTTACACAAGTTTTCCAACCCAACTCTCCACAAGTAAACTAGTCAATGAAAATTTTGGCAGCATATAAGTACTTCCAAAAATGAGATCCTTCTGCCAAATCTCTCCATTTCATTTATAGGAAAATTAACAATGACACTTGTCCTTTCATGCATAATTAAAATTTTTAACAATATAATAAAAGATTATTCACCCACACCACTTGTCACACTCTCCAAAATTTTCACATGTAATTTCTCTTTTTATTTTTTTTAATTAGCCATTTTCCCTCACATTCCCCAATGTGTTCCTATTTTTCCTCTTAGTTGTCTCTTAATTCCCTGATCCCTCATTTATTTTGTGTCCCCTAACTATATTTTAGTTTGATTTGTATTAGGAGTCTTCTTTTATTTAGGATAAGGGTAAGATTGACTCAAGATGCTACTCTATGTGGACCACCTATTCTCTCATGTTTTAATTTCTTTTTATTTAAAAATCCCTTTTATTATTTTCATGCACACATGTGCATCTACCCAAACTTTAATTCTTATTCCCTCTTTTCCTAGAGTTTATTGTATCTCCAATCCCTTAACTTATTTAATATATTATTTACTCACTTACTTGGATTTAGACTCTTTGTTGTTTTTCTTGTTTATAGTTTAATAATCATTTGCATGCTCTTTTATATCAAGTCTAAGTATTTTATTTTATTTTCTAGACCTTCTAGATTTTATTGACTCACATTTGTCTTGCACGACCTGCCCTTCATGATGCACTTCCGTGATCCAAGGGTGTGACTCGCCTTTGGTAGTTTCAAAGTTTTTCCAACACTTGGAGTCAACAACCCACTTGGTCGACCTTGTGACAGACTAAGGGTTGTCTAAGGAATAAGAATTCCTCCTTATTTCAAGCCCCTTAGAATTCTTCGTGAGTGACTATCTCAGTCTTCCCTCATGACATCATGGACCTCTTGAACTAGATAATCATTAACTTACAATTTAGGTCACGACAAGAGTGCTAGTATGATGTGACAGGGATGCTTCCACACCTCTCCCTCATCTATCTGATTTATGTGTATGACCCCTTTACTCCATATGTGAGTAGGATTAGCAAGCGTGACCAAGCCTGCATATACTAACAAGAACAATTTCAATAATCCTTATACATAACATCCATACTAAAATCATCATAACTCATACATGTAAATAAATACTCAAAAACAAAAACCATTACAAGTCCACTCCCTAACTCAATCCGGAGTCCAAGGAAGTCTGTTGATGCCATCGACATCCTCAACTTGACATGTATCCTGCACATTCATGAGAACTCATCAATAATACCTATCAATACATATATCTAGAATTTAACATGTAATCATAATGGCATCACAATGTAACTCATAATAAAAGCATAATCATAATGTATCATAACTGGATCACTTGCTCACAAGTGTCCTCAAAGAATAAGTCAATATAAATGTGCTCAGTGGAACTGGATGTTACATACACCCTATCTTGTTTTAAACTTTGTCTTGAAGTTTATACAATCTAAATGAAGCAATAAATGTATTGACACATATATAAATATCCAAACTATCAAACAAATAAGGAAACTGTTGACGCATCTCATATGCATCCTCCCATGTAGTCGAGTGTGGACTATAATAGTCCCATGTGACCTTGACTTGATCGACTATTTGACACCATAGTTTTCCAGTGAGATGATCTAGTGTGCGGGTTGGATCCTCCATGATAGCACCCTCATCCGACACTTGAAAATAACTCAAGTCAATAACATGTGATGGATCTAGAGTATAATGTCACAAAACAGATACATGAAATACATCATGCATATACCTCAAAGAATCAGGAAATGCTAGTTTGTAAGCCACGAGTCCCTTAATTTCTACAACTTAAAAGGGTCACACAAACCTAGGAGAGAGTTTATATCCATTTCCAAACTTGATCGAACTCTTATGCGGTTTCACCCACAATAAAACGTTATCGCAAACCTCATAACTGTAGTTGATGCGATGCACATTAACATAACTCTTCTGTCGATCTTGTGATTCTTTAATCCCTTGTCTTATCATTCATATTTTTTCTTCCATTTCTTGGATCACTTCCGGTCCCACCAGGACCCTATCCCCGAGTCGATCCCAACTCAGAGGTGTTTGACATGGTCATCCATAAAGGAACTCAAACTGTGCCATCTTAATCGTACTTTGATAACTTTTGTTGTTCGCTAATTCTACCAATGGTAAGAATTATTCCCAATGTTTCTGTTGATCCATTACATACATATGCAACATATCCTCTAAAATCTAATTCATTCTTTCAGTTTTTCCATCTGTCTTGGGGTGATGTGTTGTACTAAAATTCAGTTGTGGTCCCAAAGCCTCTTGGAAACCATTCCAAAAACATTCTGTAAACACTAATCGTCGATCGGATATGATCCTTCTTGGTACACCGTGCAACCTCAAAATATCACTAACAAATAATATAACTATTTCTGATGGTTGATACATTGTATGCACTAGAATAAAATGTGAACTCCTCATCAGAGTGTCAACGACTACAAAAATAGAATCATGTCTTCTTGACGTTAGTGGAAATACAACAATAAAATCCATCAAAATGACTTCCCATTTCGATCCAGGAATCACGTGTGGATGTAACAGTCCCACTGGATGTCTATGCTCAGCCTTTACTTGCTGACATTTGAGACATCTTGCCACATAATTAACTATGTCAGTCTTCATTCATTTCCATAATAATAAAGGATTAATTTCTTCCTTCATCTTCGTGACTCCAAGATGAGCCATGTATACTGCTCAATGAGCTTCGTTTAAAATAAAACTTCTTAATTCGTCATTAGCCGATACATAAATTTTCTTGTTATACCTCAAAAATTTGTCATTGTCTAATGAATAACCTTCGAACCTCGGTACCATCATGGTATCTTGTCCAATATTATCCTTAACTTCCTTGTACCAATCGTCGTCAATATCCAATGATATAATCTTTTCTTGAAGATTCATCTTAAGAAGTATTAATTAGAATATGCCTGGTCTCCAACTCAACGCATCTTCTACTCTGTTCACTGTTCCTTTAATGTAGGTAATCTTAAATTTGTATTTACTAAGTAGTTTTGACCAACACCTTTGTCGCGTGTTCAAGTCACTCTGAGTAAAAATATATTGCAATCTAGAGTGATTAGTCTTTAATTCTAATTTTCATCCAATAAGATAATGTCTCCAAACTCTCAAGGAATAAACGATTTCTAATAACTCCAAATCCTGTGTTGCATAATTTTCTTCATTGCTTCTTAATTTCCTTGAAATGTAAGCGATAACTCAAATGTCTTGCATCAAGACTCCACCTAGACCTTCCTTGGATGTGTCTGTGCATATTAAGAATTCCTTTTCTAGGTCAGGAACCTTCAATATCGGTGTTGTCGTTAATATCTCCTTAAGATTTTGAAATGCTTCCACGCATTTCTCTAACCATACAAATTTCTTGTTTTTCTTATGTAATTCCATAATTGGATTTGCTATCTTCAAAAAACCTTCAACAAAGCGTGTATAATAAACTGCTAACCCCATAAATCTACATACTTCTTGTACGTTCGTCAATGCTAGCCATTCCATAATAACCTCTACTTTTGTTGGATCCACAACGATACCTTCTCTAGATATGATAGGTCCCAAATAATGAATCTTCGTTTGGTAAAAAGAACACTTCGATACTTCCCATACAACTTGTTTTCTCTCAGACACTGCAAAACCAATCTTAAGTGTTCATTGTTCTCTTATTTTGTCTGAGAATAAATAAGTATATCGTTAATGAATACTTGTACAAACTTGTCCAAGTATTCGTGGAATACCCTGTTCATCAAACGCATGAATGCACCTGGGTCATTCATCAATCCAAATGGTAAAACAATAAATTCATAGTGTTCGAATCTCGTCTTAAATGCGGTCTTAGGGATATATTCCTCCTTAATTCACAATTGATGATATCCCGATCTCAATTCAATCTTTGAAAACACCATTTCTCCTTTCATCTGGTCAAATAAATTATCAATTCTTGGCAAAAAATACTGGTTTTTTATTTTGGATTTGTTTAATTGACAATAGTCAATGCAAAGCCTCCATGACCCGTCCTTCTTTCTCACAAAAATAACTACCGCATCCCACGGTGATACGATTGGACATATAAGTCCCAAATCGAACAACTCCTTCAATTTCATATTTAACTCTTGCAATTCTGGTGTCGACATCCGGTGTGGAATTCTTGCAATCAGTTCTATTCCACGTTTTAAGTATATGGTAAACTCAAATTCTTTTTATCGTGGAAAACCTAGTAATTCCTCAGGAAATAAATCAGAAAACTTCGATACTATAGGAATATTTTCTAATCCTTCTGTGTCCCCCTTTTTGTTAAGTGCTAAGATGGCGTATAATTTACACCCCTTGCACATACGTTTCTGTAATTGTAAGGAAGAAATAAACCTCAATGAAACTCCCTAGTTTCTTCCTACAATTACTCTACTCTGTCCCAAATCATATGTTAAACTTAACCGTTTCATCTTGCATTTAAGTATCACATCATGATATTCTAACCAATCCATTTCGATCACTATATCATAAGATCCCAATATTGTTACATACATGTTTACACTTGTCACAAAGAAACCCAAGTTAATGTTACAATCCTTAACTTTTCCTCCAACCTTTTGCTTGTCACCATATTCCATTTCCACATGTCTAAACTTATCTTGTTTGACTGCCTTCACCTTAATTATTTTAATCAAAACACTAGATATTGTTATCACTGAAATTTCGTCTGCACATGGCGACAAGAACTCCACATCATCAAAACAACAATGAAGTCATTCATGGCACTGAATTAAGTTCACAACATTCCAGAAGAGT
>ML779490.1:1356638-1385859 GCA_009831015.1 Picea engelmannii | reverse complement strand
TGGATTTCGGCTATACGTATGCTCCTAACCTCATCCATCAGGGGGCATCTGTTATCACTGAAATTTCGTCTGCACATGGCAACAAGAACTCCACATCATCAAAACAGCAATGAAGTCATTCATGGCACTGAATTAAGTTCACAACATTCCAGAAGAGTCAAAAACTATACAAAGTAACCAAAAATTGAAGGGCGCTTTACAACAGCTTGATGCGCGCGCATATGCGCGGGACAAAAACGTGTTTCTAGCGCATGCGCGCCCGACACGCGCCTGTCAACACAAAAACCCACGCATCTGCTAATACGATGCATTAATTGCATAAGTCGGCCTCCCGACCACCTATGGACCGACCCCCAAGATGATTTGACTCTCGAATCAGAGTCGGCTCTGCAAATTCGGCGAATTAATGACTTAAGTGAACCCTAAACAGGTCCGTGTTTACACCGAAAGTTGGTTACGTAACCGCCTGGAAAATTGCTATAAATAGCCGTGAAGACTCATTGTTTTAGCAGAGAATTCAAAGCAAAGTTACGTTGTCCAGATGATTCAGAGCTCAGTTTTTGACAAGCTATCCATCAGCGGCCTAACCCAGAGTTCTTTCATCACTCAGTTCAGTTCTATTCATTTTGTAAGGAAAGCATTGTGTTGAGGGCCCCGAAGGACCTTCCGCTGGGGGGAGAGGGAACCCCTATCTCTGTATTCATCGTGTGCTCTGGTTTCACTAATAGATCAAGCCTGGAACCATTGACGACTCCCTTGTCTTATGTTTGATGTTTTTGTTTATTTTCGAATTGTTATTTGCTTTCAGCTGTTAGTTAGATTGTATTTAGTTTTGTTTTCTGTTAACCCCTTGCTGCCACAGATGTTCTGTCCTGATGAACCCAACATGACATGCAGAGCGGTCTCCATTTTTCTCACCTGGTAATCTTTTGTCCGCGAACAGATATAAAACTTTCAGTAGCTCTTGGATCCATTAAAATACTAAAATGTTGATTGACGATCATACCTGACATCTCGAGCACGATGGAATGATGCTCATCCTAGCGGTTATTCACCATTGCATGTATCTGGTGGGCCTTGCCCAGATATCCAACTGCCATAGGTCCCGATGATCTGACAAATCTTTCCTTCTCAATAGGATAGTCTCTCTAGTAATGTGGCTTTCCACATGTCCAACATCCATTCTTCGGTCTGATGCTCCTAGTCCCAGAAGTAGTAGATGCTGGCCTAGGATTCTGTTGTACTGGTCTGTTTAGTGGACACGATCTAAACTGTTGTTGTTGCTGTATATGACGCTTTTGTTGCTATTATGGTGCTCTGTAAGGATTCCTCTGATGAGGAGTCTATCGACGTGGTGTCGAGAATACAGGTCCTCTAGGCATATCATGGTGCCCATAAGTTTGTATGTATGGTCTCTGATGCTATGGAAGTCTAGGTGGCACCTGTCTTGTTTGTCTGGAATAAGTCCTTCCCTGAACCCCACCACTCAACTCTTCCTCAGCAATGAGGGACTTCTAAACTACATTGTTCAACGTCCGAGGCATCAAGATCCTCACTTTCGAACATATGTTGAAGTTGAGGCCAAACAAAAAATTGTTAACCTTTAATTTCTCAGTGTTCAAATGTGGAACATATGTAAGTGACTCCTTGTCCTTGGACTCATACTATGGTACCATACGACTACCCTGTCATAAGATGTTGAAATCATTAAGCTGGAGCTCAATGAATTCATTGGACAAGTACCTCTCTTGGAATCATTCCTTGAACAATTCCCATGACACATCTTCAATGACCATGTTTAGTTGAGGTAAGAGTGTCTTCCACCAAAGAAGAGAACTCCCTTTTAGTTGAAATACCACCATGCACACTTTCATGTTGGAGGTGTAATCACATAGTGCAAAGCACATCACCATGCTCTCCAACCATGACATGGAGGATAAGCCATCTGTGGCACCCCAGAACTCTGGAAATTTCACTTTCTTGAGTTCTCTGTGTATACTACTACTACCTGCTAGAGTGCACTGTGAACCCTCATTGGGCACAAACTATCTTCCCTCATCTCAATCCAAGCGGTTGATCAACACTTGTGACATCCTCTGGAAGGATCTCATCATACCTACCACATCTCCCACAACAACTTGCTCCTGCTCAGTATTCTGCTCCTCTCCATATGGAGTCGATCCCTCATGTGTGGATGCTCTTGGAGGAAGCATACCTCTTCCTTTGGCACCACGTCGTCTACTCATCCTGCATCCTCTGACCATGATACCTGTCATGAACAAATCCAAATTTGTATTAGTGATACATCTTTAACTATAAAACAAAATAATGAAAGGCACAATGGGTCCGTTGCCGCATAGTTGAACCCACTCTGATACCATATGTAACACCCCTCTATTTACATTATAACTATAAACAATTAGTGTAACGAAGTAGTTTTTTATTTTATTTTGAACAATATAAGAAGTGCTCAGTACATTGCTAATAAGCATAGACGGAAGTAACAATTCTTTTAAACAACAAAAGGCCAACCATTACAACAAATATACATATAAATACTTTAATTGTTTTACTATATATATATATATATATTCATTTTCAAAGTTAGCATATCACAATAATTATTTTTCTATCAACAATTAAGTAAAAGTCCCAAAAAGATATATTTCCTTTGTTAACCCTTATCCTAAGGTTTAATTTTGTTCAAAGGTGTCTCAATGTGAAATTAAATACTAGTACGAAACATTATCTATATTTTAAAGTCTACGCAAGTGTATGTATCATCAATTCTCATTATCCTAAGTAAATTTATTTTCTACTGAAACTTCTATTGAATTATTTTAACAATAATAATAAGATTTAGGAGTTTTTACCATCGATTCTTCAAATTTGGTTCAAGTTTAGAATTAAGGGATATCCTTATTCCCAATAAAAAAATGTCATCAAAACAAAACTCTCTAATTTGTTTGTTCCACATTAATCCATTAAAATTTAATAATAATATAAAATACTATTATTCCTTTCCTTCTCAAGCTAGATAAATCCAGTAGAGGGAATTTCCTATATCCTCCGAGCTCATTATGAGCCTTGTCACTATAACGTTCTTTTATTCTGTTATAGTTAAAAGTGTAATTTCAATAATAATGATTTACTATTGTTATTATATAATACGGTGAATATGAAAATACACCTGTATGGCGAGCTTACACATTAACTTATCTACTAATTAATAACCTACTCAATAATTACTCTTCCAAAAATTAAATTCCATATAACTCCATAAATATCATCATGATATGTACTAATGCTTAATAAACAAAAAAGTAGCAATTAAAAGAAAAAAAGACGCCATGTTACTATTCCAAGTCTGGCGACACAATTTCAAGCATTCCTCTACAATCTTGTCCTATTAATGTTGATTGTTATTGAACAAATCAACAGTAATTGGGTTAATATTGTTATTATCTTGAATATCCTTTCTCATGTAGAATTTTATGGATTTCAAATTTTACCCGACATTCTCATCAAGGTTACCCGACTACACATAACGGTTACCGAATGCCCAAGGTACCTACTCTCCATTAATTAACTTAACATAAATTAAGGGTCTAAACCACTTACTAGGTCTTCGATTATCGATCCATAGAGACATTGGTAAGACCTTTGTTACCANGTTACCCGACTACACATAACGGTTACCGAATGCCCAAGGTACCTACTCTCCATTAATTAACTTAACATAAATTAAGGGTCTAAACCACTTACTAGGTCTTCGATTATCGATCCATAGAGACATTGGTAAGACCTTTGTTACCAACATACGACAAAATTAGTACCAATTTTAGTTAGCAATCAACACTCTAAAATGTTTTACAAAGGAACTTCATTAAATCAGTATTAGATTTTAATTATTACTTATAATAATAAAATTTGGTGATAACTAAGTTTTGTTATATCAATGCGGGTCTATTACCATTGAACACATGGATTAAGATATATATAGCCTTAAATCAACTAACTCAGAGAGGAAATGCTTTAAGAGTGAAGAAGCAGTCAACACAAAACAACAAGTAATTATGACTAACAAGTGGACAACGAGGAAATTAACGTCAGTTCACATAAAAAGGAGTGGCGTCAGTAAGGAATAAAATAACAAGGTTAAAGGTAAATTTATCAATAGTTACCGAGAGTTTATTAATCTGTGCATTAACGTGTTATTCACCAAGACCCAATACCTCTTGTTTTTAATCACCATTAGTATTACGTCGTTGATCCCAACAAAGGAATAATCTCTAATTCCAATCAATTTGGAAGGAACATAATCTCTAGGAATCAATAAAAAAGTGAAAACCAACACTACTTGTCACCACCAAATCAAGTGAGCCAAAACTACAAAATCTTTCATTAATCACCGATTTTAAACTTCAAGCTTTATTCTTCTAGTTGTAACACTTCAACTTTCTCTTACCCTACTCATCAGATTGCTTAGGAAGGAATTACATTTAATGGCCAGTTAGACGACAACTAGAGCTTCTCCAGAATTCACCATGCATCTACAATTCAGACTAGATTAAGGAAAAGCTATATCTCTGCTTCACTATCTGAGAGTGAGGACTACTAATTTAATAGGTAAACTAGTTATGCTTGAATCCTATAAATTAAACCTAAAAAAAAACTCAACTTTCCAGGAATTTCACCCAACCGTAATCAACAACAAATAAATGTGATCAACTAGGTCTCAGATACACACAACACTATTAGTACTCAAATCTCTATTGCATGAAAAAAAAGTCTGATAGAGAATATGGGGTCAGTAGAGTCTTAATACTTCAAGATAATACAGTCACGTAGATCAACCTACATAAATCCCTATTGCAATATAATTTAAGAAAATAAAAAAAATATCTTATTGCTCATCACATTTCTATCATAGAAGGCTAAGGCACACGATTGGCATGTATCTCTTTGAGTTAATCCAATTTGATTTATGACAAAACCAGATTCAACCTAAATAAGAAATTAATAGAGATCAACTAATCATAGAGGGGATACAACATCCATGCAGAGATTTTAAATTTCAATTAATTTAATAAGAAGCCACACAGTCCAATGATACCTTCGATAAGTTCGTGGCATTCTAAGTATCCCAGAATAAATAATATATATCAGAAATTGTAATCGAATGGTTAAATTACTATATGATATTACCAATAAATACCACCAGATAATATTATTAGTATTATCATTTAGCGATACAAGTTGTGGCAAGAAGATATGAAACATTAACCAAAACCAAAAATTTCTTCGGATTTTCGAACTGGGATATAATAAAATAATAAGATTCTAACTTATAGGAGGTATTCACTTGATAGAAATTCGTTTGCGTCGAACTAAGGACACTTCCTTGGAGCCTTTAATAAATGATTTGTTTAGTCATGCAACAACCATGAATAAAATTTGTATTACACTACTACAAATTTTAATAGAAAATTTAACATTTACTCCATGAAGAATAGTGTAAACTTTTACATCCAATTCATGATAGAAAATGAATAATTAAATACCGTGACCAATAATACTAAAGCTTGATGATGTTCGCCCACTGAAACTTATGCAAATACCTTTCTTAGCTTAGATTTCCAATCCCAAACTTCATAGGTACCTCCCATCCAACACTAGGGGTACTCTTCTCCCCCCTTAGCCCCCTGAGCCACAAATGGGCCACACACAAAACCAAAAAAACACAATAGCACAAAAATTTCCTCACAAGGAAGAGATTCCACTCTTTACACAAGTTTTCCAACCCAACTCTCTACAAGTAAAATAGTCAATAAAATTTTTGGCAGCATAACAATACTTCCAAAAATGACGTGCTTCTCTCAAATCTCTCCATTTCATTTATAGGAAAATTAGCAATGACACTTGTCCTTTCATGGATAATTGAATAATTTTTAAAAATATAATCAAGGATTATTCACCCACACCACTTGTCACACTCTCCCAAAGTTGCACATATAATTTCTCTTTTTATTTTATTTAATTAGCCATTTTCCCGTACATTCCCCAATGTGTTCTTATTTTTCCTCTTAGTTGTCTCTTAGTTCCTCAATCCCTCATTTATTTTTTGTCCCATAATTAGATTTTAGTTTGAGTTTGATTAGCAGTCTTCTTTTAGTTAGGATTATTGGTATATTGACTCAAGATGCTACTCTACGTGGACCACCTATTCTCCCATGTTTTAATTCATTTTTATTTAAAAATCCTTGTTATTATTTTCATGCACACATGTGCATCTACCCAAACTTTAATTGTTATTCCCTCTTTTCCTATAGTTTATTATATCTCCAATCCCTTAAATTATTCAATAATTTAGTTAGTCACTTATTTAGACTTACATTCTTTGTTATTTTTCTTGTTTATAATTTAATAATCATTTGCATGCTCTTTTCTATCAAGTCTAAGTATTTTATTTTATTTTCTATACCTTCTAGATTTTATTGACTCACATTTTTTTGCTTGACATGCCCTTCAATAAACACTTCCATGCTCCAAGGGTGCCACTCGCCTTTGCTAGTTTGGAAGTTTTTCCGACACTTGGAGTCAACACCCCACTTGATCGACCTTGTGAGAGACTAAGGGTTGTCTAAGAAATAAGGATTCCACCTTATTGCGCACCCCTTAGAATTCTTTGTGAGTGTTTGTGTCAGTCTAACCTCACGACATTGTGGACCTCTCGAAATAGGTAATCATTAACCTATAGTTCAGGTTACATCATGAGTGATAGTAGGCTGTGACAGGGACGCTGCCACACCTCTCCCTCATCTATCTGGTTTTTGTGTATGACCCCTTTACCCCATATGTGAGTCGAATTAGCAAGCATCACCAAGCCTACATCCACTGACAAGAACAATGTCAATAATCCATATACATAACATCCATACTGTAATCATCATAACTCATACATGTAAATCAATACTAAAAAACGAAAACCAATACAAGCCCACTCCCTAACTCATCAATAATACCTGTCAATATATATACATCTAGAATTTACCATATAATCATAATAACATCACAATGTAACTCATGATCAAAGAATAATCATAATGTATCATAACCGGATCACTTGCTCGCAAGTGTCCTCAAAGAATAAGTCAGTATAAATGTGCTCAGTGGAACTGGATGTTACAAACGAAAAGTTGTTCCGTACAATTTATTAGGCTCCCCTACTATAAGAACCTAGAAAATTTTCATTTGTTTGATATAATGCACATCGAGAAGAATATAACATAAATGTTTTGGCGAATATTAGGTGGAAGGAGTGACAAATAAAAAATTGTCAAGAATTGTAATGACAGTAAGGAGGCCAATCATGCAATGCAAAGTGTGATACATTCAAATAGCAACACAATTGGCCAAATATAAGCGCCCTTCCATGGTTATTGACAGAGCAAGAAAGCAAGGATGTAAAAGAGTTTATTGAAAAAGTTAAATTTCCCACTGCATTTTCTTCAAACATAAAGAATATCCTAACAAAGAAAGGTGAATTAGGTAGGGTAAAAACTCGTGATTGACATACCTTGATTAAGGTAATTATTTTGGTTTATATATTTCTATATTAGTGAAACATCTTGTTGGTGTTTTTTTTATACTAATTTAGGAATAAATAATGATTCATTTTTTATGTTACAATATGTTCTACCTTTATCTCTCCTAGAAAACTTTGACAACAATGTCAAACAATTTATATATGATCTTGGAAAATACATGAGGTAAGTGGCAATTTATATGTAAAGTGTAATTTGTTTAATTCATTGTACAACTTATATTTGACTGCATGTGTTTACTTGTAATATAATACTATATACTTTTTTGTTGAAACTTGTGATTTGCTTGCATCATTTGTAGATGGTTGTCATCTAAAGAAATATATAAATAATATATAAAGTATTGGAGGTTACAAATTCCTTGTCTAATGTGTGAAATGAAAAAGTATCTACCTCCGACATTTTTCAATGCACAAGAACACTACATCGTACACCAATTTGAGGAGATTGAAAAGTGTGGACCTGTACACACAAGGTCAAAGCGGATGGTTGAGAGGCAGTTGAAATCATTGAAGGATTTGGTTAGACAAAGAGAACGTCCTGAGGGTTCTATGGTAGAGGGATATATGATATATCAAACCATGGTTTATAATACTCAATATATTCCTAAAATAGCTGCAAGTATTAATGTGGATCACATTTGGGATGCCAAATCCATCAACAAATTTGAAGGGGAGCACCTATTGGGGAAATGGAGAATGAGGAAAGTGACATGTAAGTAGATGGTGGGGATTTATAATACATTTGAATTTTTGTTTTTATGTATATCGTACTTATTAATTTTTAGTTTTCCTTCATAATCCATTATTATGAAGGTATACCATAGTAACTGATTAGATGTGAATTATTTTATTTTAATACATCTGGTCGAGAGTGGGATGCAATACATTTATACATTGTAAACAATATTTATTTGATGAAGGTATGGATTAAACGATGTATACAATCTAATAATGGTAGGTTATCATGGTATGGTGTGTAGATTTTAACCTTGTACAATATTTACTGCAAACAGATTTTCAGTAAAAGAACAGAAAAGATACAATGGCAAATACAAACATTACACATATATTTTTCCCCTGGAAACCAAAACTAGGAAAACCAACATATTCTATATTCATTCATAGTGTTACATTGTTTACAATACAATATACATATAGGATCCAGGGACATCCAAAACCCTAACCCAATGGCCTAGATTAGTCAACAACCCCAATTCCTTAACTGAAAATAGAAAACCATCGACAAAGAAACCATGTGTCGAAAAACCACCTAAATATGTGACACCTTTCTCGAGGCATGATTTTTTTTCTCGGGGGCGCTGACCTCAAACCAACATGCGGGGGATTTTTCCCCCTTGCACCCTCCAAGGGGGGGCCTAGCACGCCCCCCTCAAACCCCCCTGCATGCCCAACGCAACACAGACACTACTACTCATGCAAAGAATATAACACATACCCAATATTCTCCCACTTGTTGATTTCTTTGCATATAGGGGGTTACAAGGTTACATAGTCAACAATCCATGGAAGCAATGCCCATTGATCCTCTACACCAAGAGAACTTCTCATTTCTCACAAATTTTGTTAATGAATCTGCAACATTCGTCAAAGTGTCCACCTTCATCAACAATACTTTCTTTTCTTCAATCATGTCTCTCACAAAGTGATATTGAATATCAATATGCTTTGTCTTTGAATGATAATCCAGGTTCTTTTCCAGAAAAATTGCACTCTGACTATCACAATCTATCCTTACAACTTGTTGTACCAACCCAATACCTGAACACAATATTTGTAACCATACTTCTTCTTTAATTGCATGAGTGGCTACCATGTATTTAACTTTTGTAGTTAAAAGTGCCACTACAACCTGTCTTTTGCTCATCCAACTTATTGATCCTCCAAACAGGTTAAACACATACCCACTTGTCGATCTCCTACGATCCATATCTCCAGCCCAGTATGCATCCATAAATCCATGTATATCCACCACTCTGTCCAATCCTGGTCTTTCTTCGTAGCATAATCCATATCTAGAAGTGCCATGCAAATACCCGAAAACCCTTTTTATTGTTGTCCAATGCTCCTTCCTTGGTTTTGACATATACCTGCTCAAAAATTCCACTGTATGTGCAATGTCCAGTCTAGTACATACCATTGGATACATCAAACTGCCAAATGCACTCGCATATGGAACATGAGACATGTCCTCCTCCTCTTCCTGTGTCTTGGGACACTGATCCACATATAAATTTACCCCAATAGGAATAGGAACCTTGAATGATTTACATTCCTGCATATTAAACCTTTGCAATATTGTCTCGACATATTTTCTCTGATTTAACTAGAGTTTCCTCTTTTTTCTATCTCTTTTAATTTCCATGCCCAAAATTAAATTTGAAGCACCGAGATCCTTCATGTCAAATTTAGAGGACAACTGAGTTTTCACATCCTGGATAATATCCTTGTTGTTTCCTGTCAACAACATGTCATCCACATACAAGAACAAGTAAATCAAATGATCACCAATTAATTTAAAATACACACAGTGATCCTCTTTCCTTCTTGTGAAACCAAGTCCCAACATATAAGTATCAAATTTTTGATACCACATCCTTGGTGTTTGTTTTAAACCATATTAGGACTTTTTCAGCGTGCATACCAACTCCTTCTTTCCCTTCACAACATAACCTTCTGGTTGCTTCATATAGATTTCTTCTTCCAAATCCCCATGTAGGAATGTTGTCTTCACATCCATATGTTCTACTTCAAAATCAAATGCAACAACAACAGATAACATAAATCTTATAGAGGTTAACTTGGAAACAAGAGAAAAAATATCACCAAAATCAATTCCCTCAAACTGGGAATAACCCTTTTCTACTAAGCTTTGTATTTCTCCACTTTTCCTTCTGCATTCAACTTCTTTTTAAATACCCATTTTTTGCCAATGGGATTTATTCTAGTCGGAAAATCCACTAGATCCCAAGCCTCATTCTTATCCAAAGATGCCATTTATTTGTCCATGGCCCTTTTCCAGAGATTTCCATCCTCTGAATCCATTGAATCCTTGATAGTTCTAGGATTATCATTAGTAATAGACAAAGTAAACTTTGAACGAAAATCAGATGGAGTATACCTTTCTGGTAGCCTTCTTTCTCGAACCGATCTCCTCAATACTAGAGTATGAGGATATTCTTCTTATGATTCCCGTTCTTTTGTAGAGTCTGACTCATCATCCTTTAAATCAAACTCTATTTTATTTGGTTCTTCCTTACTTGGCGGGACTTCATGTTTAACAACATCCTTCATTTCTCTAAATACCACATCTCGGCTATACACTACCTTCTTAGTTTCTGGGTTCCAAAGCTTATAACCTTTGAGACCATCTTTATATCTAATAAAGATACACTTTTCAGCCTTCTTATCTAGCTTACTCCTATTTTCCTTTGGAACATGAACATATGCATCACAACCAAATACCTTGAGATGTGTGAGAGAAGGTTTATTACCAGTCCATACCTCTTGTGGAGTCTTGTCATCCAATGCTGATGAGGGTGATATATTTACCAGGTAACATGCAGTACCCACTGCCTCTGCCCACAATTCTTGCCCTAACTTGGCACCACTGAGCATGCACCTTGATTTTTCCATCAACGTCCTGTTCATCCTTTCTGCAACTCCATTCCGCTGAGGTGTATATGGAGTAGTCTTCTGCCTTTCTATACCACACTTCTTACAAAATTCTTCAAATTCGTTCCCACATAACTCTCCACCATTATCTTTCCTCAATACCTTAATTATTTTCTCTGTTTGATTCTCAACAAGAGCCTTAAATTCTTTAAACCTATCAAAGACTTCAGATTTCTTCCTAAGGAAATATATCCAAGTATTCCTCAAGAATTCATCTATAAATGAGACATAGTACATAGAGTTTCCTATTGATGGGACCGACACAGGTCCAAAAACATCACTATGAACTAGCTGTAAAACTCCTTCTTTCCTCTTTGCACCAGAGGGGAATCTTACCTGATTCTACTTCCCATATAGAAAATGTTCACAGAAATCAAAATCTAGAGAGTCGTTAGACATACCTTCAACCATACCTTTACCATGTAGTAGTCAAAGACCCTTCTCTCCAATATGCCCTAGTCTTTGATGCCACATCAGAACCTTTTCTCCAAAGTCTGTAGGAGTTTTTTCTTCTTCAACTCCAACATTAGGAACAATGGAACTATTGCACCCATCACTAATAATTCTTCCTTGTAGCTTATACAGAGTTCCAAACCGAACTCCCTTCATCAACACCATTTCTCCTCGAACCATCCTGCAGGTTTCCTTTTCAAATATTGTTTTTACCACTGCATCATCCATTTTTCTTACAAAAATCAAATTTCTGGCCAAACTTGGGACGTGCAGAACACCAGAAAGTGTTCTAATCCTTCCGTATATGAGCCTCAACTTGAATTTTCCTTGTCCTATGATTTTGGTTGTCGAATCATCACCTAAAAAAACATTACCTCCATCATACCTTTCATATTCATAGAACCACTCCCTGTGGGGATTCATATGAAAGGATGCACCATATTCAACCAACCATGCCTCATGATCTGCATGTCTGCTTGAAGAAGACAAGTACACATCCCCTCCTTCTTCCTTGGAGGTATTTTCTTCTGTAGAAGGAGATTCTTTAGATCCCTTTTTTTTTCTCAACTTTGGATCTACACTACTTCTTATAGTGTCGTTCTTTTCCACATCTCCAACATACCTTTACAAACTTTCCGAGAGATTTAGATCTACCCTTAGACTTAGATCTCCCACTTGAGAACTTAGATCTATTTCTTTCCTGGGAATATCCTCTTGCAAATAATGTGTCTGTGCTCTGTCCTTCCATATTATTCCGTCTCATCTCCTCCGACAAAAAGGATGAGACCACTTCATCAAACTTCAAGGAAGTTGTATTACTACCTATGGCCACAACCATACTATCCCACGAGTTTGGTAAAGAACACAGTAAACTGATACATTTATCTTCATCTAAAATTTTAATCTCAATAGATACTAACTGACTTACCACAGTATTGAAGGCATTCAAATTCTCTGCCACCGAGTCTCCATATCTTATCCTCATGTTATACAACTTCTTTCTTAGAAATAATTTATTCACTAGGGACTTAGATTGATACAACTTTCCCAACTCATCCCATAATTCCTTGGTTGTAGCTTCCTCTGACACATTCAGTAATACTAAATCTGAGAGACACACTCAGATTGTGCTCTTCGCCTTTTGATCCAACTTTTTCTAGTCATCTGTTGAAGTTCCTATAGGTGAAGTACCTGGATCTACCGTGATCCACTGATCTTTGTCCAAAAACAAATCTTCCATCTTTAGCTTCCACAACTCAAAATTTTTCCCATTAAACTTCATGATCTCCATTTTTGAATTGCTCGCCATTTCTTTTCACCTAAAAAAATCAATACTATAGATCTCCCACTGTAACAAGGCTTATCACAGTCCTGAGCCAAACCCTTGACCACAAAGGCGTCCCCCTGAAGCAAAAAAAGATCTGATACCAAATGTAGATTTTAACATTGTACAATATTTACTGAAAATAGTTTTTCAGTAAAAGAACAGAAAATATATAATGGCAAATACAAACATTACACAGAGATTTTTTCCCCTGGAAACCCAAACAGGGAAAACCAACATAGTCTACATTCATTCATAGTGTTACATTACTTACAATACAATAGACATATAGGAGCCAATGATATCCAAAACCCTAACCCAATGATCTGGATTAGTCAACAACCTTAACTCCTTAACTGGAAATAGAAAACCATTTGCAAAGAAACCATGTGCCGAAAAACCACCTAAATATGTGACACGTTTCCCGAGGCAATATTTTTTTTTAGGGGCACTGCGCTCGAAGCCCCGCACATGGGGATTTTTCAAAGAATATAACACATACCCAACAATGGATACATTGGTCAAATAGGTTGAACTCAAAGGAGATACCAATATTGCACAGAGGGAAATTGATTTAGCATATGGTTTAAAAGATAAACAGGAAAGCATATTCACCCATACTATCTAGTATTTTTTAAATTTATATTGCTGTATATGGCGTGTTTTTTTTCTTATAAATTTGCATAATTTCCATGTATAAATATGTTTACCAATTGACAATGCAGTTTTTACTTGTCTGACATATTTCAGTTGAAACACCACAAGTCTATGTGGTGCAATGGTTGCAAATTTCACATCAAAAAGTTGGATGAAAATATTAAAACTTATGATAGTGGGATAACTGCAATATTTCATGTTATTAATGTTTCCTCTAAAAGTGATAGACATCCAAAAGTCTCTAAAAATCAATACTATGGGTTTTTGGATGATATACTTGAGTGTGACTTTAAATCCTTCAAATTAGTTATGTTCAATGTCAAATGGTACAGGATACAAATGAATGAACATGATCCCGATAAAAATGGTAATCAACATACTAACATATTTACGATGGTTAATACCAGGAATTTTGAGCCAGGATCAGATCCCTATGTTCTTCCAAGCCAACGTGAACAAGTATTTTACTTAGAGGTTCCAGGTAGAGGGGGTTGTTCATAGCAGAAGAAGATGATATAGAGGAGTAGTTAGTTCACGTGTCAGAGTAAGATGTTGTAGAAGTTTAAGGAGATGTTCTAGACAATGTTTCAGATGAAGATGATATTGATGATGTTTTAGATGAATAATTTAAAGAAGTCAAACCAAATGTAGGAGATAATGTTCCTGATGATGATATAAACGATGATATGATTGTAAATGACAACATTGATGATGGTGTTGATATGGAAAATCCTTACAACATCAATTCTAAAGTGGATGATACAAATATTGAGTTGGATGAATAAGAATATTAATGATATCAAAATGTTGAAATGCAGGAGGTATGTATTTATATGTTTTCAGTTGAATTGTTCTCTTTCATTTACCTTAAATTTTTGTTTTCTTAGTTTCTATGCTTGATTATTACTATGTTGCTTTCAAATATTTTATAGTAGATTAGTTGGATATTGGGGAATTGAGAGTGATGTGGATGGGGGGGGGGGGGGGGGGGGGGNGCGGGAGGGTCCATATGAGCTTCCACCTTCATGTGGTTTGCCTTGTTCAATAAATAATATATTATTCTTGAAACCAAGAGAAGATCATTCATGTTTATACCATCATCTCCAATTTTAACTTTGGTTTGTCTAACAATTTTCAAGGTTGTTCATTAATTACCAATTAGTGGAAATTATTCTTTAATTTGACCTTGCGCATAGTGACCTGTGAATGGGGCCAACATTGAAATTTATTCAGTTTGTGCTTGTATGCACTAGAATTTGACATGGTTATAGTAAATGCATGCATTGAGGTATGGGATGGTTTCAAGCCCCAAATATGACTCACACAAAGAATTCAACAATCAAACAAAAAAATTAGAACCTAACTATGAAAGAAATGAAATTATCCATCATCGCATTTGTCATCATCATTATCATCGTATTTTGACATGGTTTTTTCAATGAAGATGTTCGTTGTTCCTATAGCATCTTCGTTAGAACTTTCCAAAAACAATGACCAATGAAAGGGGCCAACATTGATTTTTTTCAAACTATGCTTCTCCAAGTCATGGACATGGTATGAGGAGGAACTATACATGTATTAAGGCATACAAGACGCTTTTAGGACTCCCAAACTATGCACAGGGTATAAAACCACTAGATAGGGCTTGTAAATTAAATCATTAGCCTATGTTTACTCATGAAAATGGCACCATTACAAGGTTGAAATTTGTGGAAATTATTCTTTAATTAGACCCCATGCAGAGTGACCTATGAATGGGGCCAACAATGAAATTTGTTTAGTTTTTGCTTGTATGCACTGAAATATGACATGATTATAGTAGATGCATGTGTTGACAGTATGGGAGGGTTTCAAGACTCAAATACGAATCACACAAAGAATTCGACAATGAAACGAAAAAATTAGAATCTAACTGTGAAGGAGATGAAATTATCCATAATTATATTTGTCGTCATCATTATCATTGTATTGTGACAAGGCCGTTGCAATGAACATGTACGTCGTTCCTATAACATATTCATTAGAACTTTTTCAGAAACAACGACCAGGGAAAGGGTCCAACATTGATTTTTTTCAAACTATGCTTCTCCAAGTCATGGACATGGTATGAGGAGGAACTATAAATTTCTTGAGACATACAATACACTTTTAAGACTCCCAAACCATGCAAAGGGTCTAAAACCACCACATAGTCCCTATAAATGAAATATTTGGCCTATGTTTACTCATGATAATGACACCATTACAAGTTTTTAATTTGTGGATTTTTTTTTTAGTTTGACCCCGCACAGAGTGACCTGTGAATGGGGCCAACGTTGATTTTTTTTTTTTTTATCAGTTTGTGCTTGTATGCACTGAAATTTGACATGGTTATAGTAGATGCATATGTTTATGGTGTGGGATGGTTTCAAGACTCAAATACAACTCACACAAATAATTCGACAATCAAACGAAAAAAAAAATAGAACCTAACTGTGAAGGAGATGCAATTATGCATCATTGTTATCATCATATTGTGACGAGGACAAAAAAAATGGATTTGTTTTAATTAATACTATAGTTTGGCATGAATGACAAAGAAAAAATATTGCAAAATCATGATAAATTAATATGATGTAGATGTTATAGTTCATTTACATGATTGAATATTATCGAAAGGTGGAAATGATTCATGAATGCAATTTTGTCCGTTGAAAGATTTAATAATATATATAAAGAAACAATTTTTAATGCATGTTGTATATTAATTACTCTTCATATTAATTTTTGAGTAGTTTTATAGTATTTAGTACAAACTTGTAAGTTTCGGTTATTCTAACTTAGCGTAGAAAAAACATAATATTAATTTTTAATTATTTTGAAAGCTAACAAATAGAATATGTTGTTGAAACCTAAAATTTTGTTAATTGTCCCTTGTGATAATTTAAACAACTTTATATTCATGTGATGATACATTATGTTACATATGTTTTTCTTAACAATTACAAATTCCAATGTTTTGTTTACATCCACATAACTTGTCATTCCATTTACTTGGACAGTCAAATCCATTAATTCACTTAATATAAACAAAATCTTTAATACTTGGTGTATTAAAATATATTAGTGTGATATTCTCACCCAACCCTCCTAGCCATGCAATGGGTAGCCACTAAAACAACCATTAAAATTACAACCCTTAAGAGACCATCTCACCATAATCACAACAGAGGAGATCTCCCATGTAGGCATAGAATTAATTATGCATGTGCAATGCAAAATAATGAAATGCAATGGAATATACAAGCATATAATCATATAAATTAATGGAAAACAAATTCCCGTGACTAACTTTTCAAGATTATATGTTCACCCACAACCACCTATCTCTCAACCTAAGTTTGCAATTTCTCTTTCACATCATTTATTTTGGTCAATTTCGATTGATTAATGGCTAGCAAGGGAGATCCTAGCATGAGAAGTGTAAAGAATGAACATGAAAGGGTGATATAGTGAATGGAAAATGAGACAAAGTTGAGGGAAATAATTGTTGACTTTCTTGATGACAGGAAAATGATGTACCTTTACAGTCCACATAATGGTTTCATTTAAGGTTCATAATGTAAAACTAGACAAAATATTGAGTTGAAAATTTTCATCTTCCCCTTTGGTGATATCATAGCCCCTCTTATGCTCTACTCATCCATCCAAGCCCATTATATATCGACATTAATATTTTATACTTTTAAATATTTTCCGACTTACCAAAATGAACCACCAAAAAGAGTCAATTCATAAAGTATTTCAACTAAATGCTTAATCAATGGGTAATATAGACTTGGCATTAACTCTTAAATACAAATATATAATAACATCTTTACACCATTTATTTATGTGAGAATATAAACCTGTGGGGCTGATGACCCCTTAAATTTCTTAAATTTCCAAGCCAATAAGGTCATAAATAAATTAACTTTACTAAAAATTGAAAGGTAATATATTCATAAATAAATTAAATAATCCTTGACCAAATATTTTTAGTTTAATGGTGTGTCAGCCCGTATTGATTTTACCCATTTCATGCTTGATTGCAATCGACCCATCACACTATAGAATCCCTTCCAGGTTAGTTTCAAATATTTTTCATGTGTAAATATAGTGAGATTAGACGACCAGATCCCTTCGAGGGACACATATCACATGAGATATCCCATGAAGGACACACCCACAAATTTCCCCGATTTCTCTAAATATGCACCATTACAAGGTTGTATTTTTTGGAAATTATTCTTTAATTTGACCTCGTACAGAGTGACCTGTGAATGGGGCCAACGTTGAAATTTTTCAGTTTCTGCTTGTATGCACTGAAATTTGACATGGTTATATTAGATTCATGCGTTGATGATATGGGAGGGTTTCGAGACAAAGGGGAGACCTTGTTGCACATCATTTCTTATTTTTGGGCTAAGATATTCTAACTTTGGCCAAAGTCGTGTCACCAAACTTTTCCAAGTCCAATTTTTGTAATTAGTCTACAATATAAATTTCAAAATGAAAAAAGGACCTAATGGTTTTAAGGAAACTTAGAAATTTCACCTTTTTAATTAGAGGATTCTAAGATCTTAACCTTCTGAATTTTCTTAGATTTAAAGCAAGTAATATAATAATTACTCTCATATTTAAAGCAAGTAAGATTGAAATTAATTACTCTGTTGTAAATGTGTAAGGAATTGAAATAATAATGTGATATGAATCAAAATATGGGAAATTAATTTTGATAGATTGAAATTAATTACTCTCTTGTAAATGTGTAAGGAATTGAAATAATAATGTGATATGAATCAAAATACGGAAAATTAATTTTGATATTTGGATTCATTGTATATTATTTAATATGGGACATTTTTTTTTCTAAAAGGGGCATTGGAGGAGACTTCCACAAGGAAAAGTGAGGGGATATGGATTACCATGTACATTATGGGTTTTTACCATTTGGAGCACATGAAAGGTTTACCATGTACATGAGTTTCAAGTGAGCAATCCTCATTGTGTTGCAAGAAACAACCACATGATTACCTCCATGTTTGAGTGAGCCACATTGGTGCATCCTCCATTGGATGGAATTACACATTTGTAATAGATAAGTCCTTTGTACTTTCATTTCTATTTAAATCAATATTAAGGAAGGAAATGTTCTTCAATTAAATGACTAAATTGGATATCTACTCATTGTTATGTTATGATTTTGTAATGGACTAAGTTCTTTGATATTGTATGTCTACTATTATGTATTTTTATGTTAAAAATATCATCAAATTAATAATATATATGTATGTTTTCTCTTTCCTTGCAAAATAACTATATGTAGAACATGAATTAATAAGAGATTCTAAACTAGGGAAAATGCTCCCTTACATTTTGGATATTTAGTATATGAACTAGTTTGGTTCATTGTACATTTATGTTCCTATTATCAATTCCATGCACCTTATAAATGCTCTTGTGGACCTAAAACATGTTATATTTAGGATTAAACATTTAAGAAACTCAGGCTCACATTTTAGGGCATGTTTTCAAATCTTGAAACTTGCCAAAAACATTTACATGCATTTTGTGATGTGTTTCCATATTTTGGCTTGTTTCCAACCAAAAAATGATTTTTTTGGGGGTGTTCCCTACAACTTAGGCCCTATTAACCCCAAATTTTTTCCAAGAAAAATACAAGTGTTAAACTTAGCAATGTTATTCCCTAACCCAGCACATGAATAAAAGGCAATCTTATATCATATTTTAGAGACAATTTTCAGAGTGTATCTCCCTAGAAAATAGTATTTTTATGAAATATTTTTAGGTACACTTCCTTTAAAGGAAGATTCTTTCCCATTGAAATATCCAATGAGACAAGATTATTATTTTTTTTTTATCCCTCCTCATTGTTTTTTTTTTTGTAAGTGAGTGTGAAATCCTATATTACTGAAAGAAGTTATGATACAAAAAAGAAAAGGGGAATCCCTTGATCTTACAAAAAGGAACCAGATCAGGGATCCCAGAGTTGCATTGTCTAAGATAACAGGGGGAGGGTTGGGCCACCACCATGGGAAACCGACCCATTCCTCCAGAAACCAGTTTGAAAGACTAAACCATAACATATACATAAAAAACATAACTATAAAACAAGGGTAGCTCCTACACTGAGTACAACTTGACCAGGGGTTGAACCCACGCTAGTGCAGGATGATGGGATGTCTTGCGTCGCCATCCTTTCTTGCCTCGTTCTCATTCCTCTAGTCCACCGTGTGCATATTTCTGATACAGGTTGGTGTTCCTCTCCAATCTGCTGGAGTGATGTCCATGTGGTGGACATAGCGTAGGTAAAGGTGGAATTCTCTTGCCATTCGTTCTAATTTTTCCTTTTGGCTCCTTTGGTCCTCAACTAGTCTTTTTTCACTGGCCTCCAGGTTGTTGAGGCGACTCAGAATTTCTGTGAGCACCTTCTTGTGGTCCCTGATAGCCTCCCTGCTAGTCTCTTTTCTTTCAACGTTCATCTTTCCTATCAAAATTTTTGTTCACCACGCCTCCTCCACTGTTTTGTGGTAGAGGGTTGTTCTGGGCTGTGTAGCCCCTGGGTTCCTTATCCCATCTAGTTCTTGAATTAGTTTTGTCCAGGCTTTGCCCTTGCGTGTGGTGTTGATTTCTCTCTCCCACCCATTGTTGATCGCTTTTCCCTTTGGATCGACCTGTGTGAGAAGGGTACCCTTGGCTTCTCTGGATGCTTGCTCCATCCTTATAATCCTCCGGGAGCTTGTTGGAGGTTCTTTCCCCTGGGGGCCTCTCTTACTATGGGTTTTATTCATTCTTACCATCTCGGCTTGTTTGTGGTGGTTTTTGTCCTGGGTTCTTCTGTTGTTCCTATTTGCCCCTTCCTGGTATGTAAGATGGGATCTGTAATTGCTTCTCTCCGTTCTATGGCTATTCCTAGTGTTTCTTCTTTTATGGGATTTCCCTGGCTGTGGGCTTGTCCTGGTAATCATGGGTTGCTCATAAAGGTGTACCTTCTGGTCCCTTTTCACTATTTCAGAGTGTGTGCTCTTGGGATCCCTGCCATCATCCTTGTGCCAATCCTTTTCCCTACACGCTGTACGACAATCATTACCCCTCCCCATATCTATACTCGAGTGAGGTGTACCCATACTCGACCATAGAAAACCCTTTTTTCCTTCTTCCTTTGCCTCCTACTGATTATCTTTTCTGCTTTCCCACGAACAACCCCTGTACTTCTTCCTATTGACAAGACCGTGGTGTCGTACCTCCTCTTGTTGTGTGACCTAGATATTTATTGTAAATCATGTTTGAGTGGTGGGATATCAGATTCTTCTTGGATCCTACTTTCCTTTTAGTTATTTCTGTGCCTCCATCCTCAATGTGGTCATCTTCACTTCGACTGTCGTCATAGTCTTTTGCCGCTAGTTGGATGCAGTCTGTTTGGAACTGACCATTCAGGATGCTACTCTAGATATTGTGAAGTTCTGGTCCTTCCTTGTTGACCCCATCGTTAGCGATTCTATCCGCCAGTCCATTTGCTGACCTCTGTACCCAGCGCAACTCCACTGTGATCCCCATCTGCAAGTGCTCCTGAATGTTTTGCAGGGACTGTACCAAGAGTCAGTGCCTCTGAATTTTTCCCACTCCGATACTATTTTGGAGTCTCATTACTGTGTTGATAACCAACGTGGAATATCCTTCCACTATGGCATTTTTCATCCCTTCCCAGCTTAGAATATCGAGGCCGGTCTCCAGGGATCTGAATTCCGCGACGTTGTTGGTTGATTTTCCCAGACTCCTAGTGTACAACTGGATGATATTTCCTTTACTATCCCTGATTACTCCTCCCATTCCTGTTCGTCCTGGGTTACCTTTCGACGCCCCATCAAAATTCAACTTGAGGGAGCCTATTGGTGGTGGTTTCTAGTTGTTCTCACCTGCTTGGAGTTGTGGTGGCCATCTTACCTGATTGGGGTTGCGTTCATATTTAAGGTGGAAGGCTTCTAGGATTCGGGAGTGCTGGTCTATGAGTTTCTCTCTTCCTGTTTTCCAGTTGCAGCTCTGTACCTTTTCTTTTGTCATGGAGAATATTGTTTCCTTGATCTTCCCTTCCAGCCAGCTTTTGTTCCTAAAGATGCACCGGTTCCTTTCCTTCCATATTTCCCATATGATCACTCCTGAGATGAGGGTCCAACAAAGATTCACCTCTTCATTTTCACTGTAGTTCTCTTTCCAAATATTGATAGTTGCAGAGATGTTACCTCAGATCCTATTTCATTGTCGGAAGATACCTGCCGCCCAGTCCCAGATTTCTGTTGTGTAGGTGCATTCATCAAGGAGATGGTTCATTGCTTCTTCCTTGGCTTGACAGAGGTGACATCTGGAAGGACCTATGAATCCTCTTTTCCTTAGGTTTTTGCAAGTTAGAATTTGGTTGTGGAGTATTAACCATTGGAAATTTTTTATTTTTGGCCAATGGGGGTTGTTCCAAAGCTTATCCCATTATTGCGTCGGGTCTTATTGGTCCTGGTCCGTGATATAGTGTCAGAATTCTTTTAGATTGAATTCACTGCCATCTTTTTGTCCCCATCTCATCTGGTCATTTCCTTTCCTGACTGCAATTTTTCATCTCCCCAATTCCTCCTCCACCTCTTTTACTGTTGTTGCAGTTTGGGCTCTAATCTGTGGGGTGAGAGTGTTCCATATTTTCCATTTGTTGTGATCTATTTCTTGTTTCCAGTAATGGTAGACTCTGGTTTTACCTTGTGTGATTAGCTCCTGTTGGATTTCCTCCCTGTCTAGTTTCTCTATTCTAGTTTCCTGTTGCCAGGCGTCATCCTAGAATCTGGTTGTTCTTCCATTCCTTACTTACCAAAAGTCGTGTGTCTGAATCCAGGCTTTGTTGTGCCAGGCTAGGTTCCAGATGGCTAAACCTTCCCTGGTGCCTCTTAAGAGGATTTTTCCTGGTCTCTTATGTCCATGGAATACTTTTCCTTCCACAGGTTTACCCATGGTGTAGTAGTTTCTTTGACCCAACGCCACTAGAGTTTTGACCCGTAGGCGTCATTTGTCACTTGCGGATCTTCTAGCCCCATACCTCCTTTGCTTTTTTGTTTACAGACCTTCTACCAAGCCACCAGGGCCCATTTTTTCCTTGTTTCCTCTCCTCGCCACAGGAAGTCCCTTTGGATGGTTCTTATTTTTTGTAGTATCCCCTTAGGGGTTGGGAAAACAGACATCATAAAGGTTGGAATTGCTTGCAAAACAGACTAGGTCAGAATAAGTCTTCTGGCTAGGTTGAGGGATCTGTATGTCTATTTTTTCATGCACTCCTATAATTTGTTGATTATTCCTTCCCAAGTTGACATTTTGTAATTTTTTTCTATCAGGGGAATTCCCAAGTACTTAGTTGGGAGTGCTTTGCGTTCAAAGCCCAAAATGTTGGCCAAATTTCTTTGGATTGCGGGGTTGGTATTGAAGAAGAAGATCATAGATTTGGAATGGTTGATCTCTGCACTTGAGCCTTCCCCAAACTCTTCTAGGATTCATTTGTAGGATTTTTCTTCCTTGACCGTGGGTATGCCATGAAGTAAGATGTCATCCACAAACTGTTGGTGTGTGGAAGTAGGGAAATTTTTGAAAGGTTTGATACCTGTTATTTCACCTGTTGAAGTTGCGCTTTTTAGGCTTCGAATGAGACCTTCCATCATCAGAATGAAAAGGAAGGGGGACATCGGGTCTTCTTGTCTGATGCCTCTCGTGGGCCAGAAAAGTTTGGAAGGGGCTCCATTTATTAGTCGTGAGTAGATTGTTATGGATACTAGGATGACTAACTAACTGATCGAGTGCTGGGTGAAACCAAAGGCTTCCAAAGTCTTGACCATATAGTGCCAACTAATTTTGTCATAAGATTTTAGTAGGTTCAGTTGTATTATCATTCCACCTCTCTTCTGAAGCTTCAAGGTGTGGATAAGCTCGTGGGAATGGATGATATTGTCCATTATTTGTCTTCCTTCCATGAAGCCTGCCTATTCTTGTGAGACCAATGTTGGTAGGAGGGGTTTCAATCTATTTGCTATAACTTTGGAGATTATATTATAAACCACATTGCACAACGCTATAGGTCTGTAACGATCAGGGGTTTTAGATTCATTTTTTTTGGGGATTAGTGTAATCATTGTAGCATTTAGCGCTTTTAGAATGGAGGTTGACCTTCTAGAGTCTTCCACTACCCTATAAACGTCATGTTTGACAATTTCCCAATAGGATTTGAAAAACTCCACTGTGAAACCATCTGGACCAGGGGCTTTCCCATTGGGCATTTCCTGGAGTACTTGGTCAATTTCCTCCTCCACAATGGGTTTGTTCAGGTTGTTATTTTGTTCCTCGGTGAACAGGTGGGGGATATGCTGGATTATCCTTTGTATGGCCTCCGTTCTATCTTGGTTGGGCTCCTGGGATATCCCGTGGAAGTGGTTTACTAGAGTAGTTTTGATCTCCTTATGTGACTCTCGCTCTATTCCATCCCGATCCTTAATCTTCAGGATTTTGTTATGGGCTCTTCTGGCCATGGTTGTTCTATGAAAAAACTAGGTGTTCTGTTCTCCTTCCTTTAGCCATCTGATACGGGAATTTTGTCACCAAAGTGTTTCTTCCTGCTGGCATCAAGCTTCCCATTCCTAGGTCATCTAGATCTCTTCCTTTTTCCGTTCCTCCATATAGCCCTCTGAAATGTAGGTTTCCTGGAGTTTTTTAATTTTCTCTTCTATGTTGTCTTTATCTTGGTTTATATTCCCAAAAGTTTCCTTGTTCCACTCCTTGAGCCTATATTTGAAATACTTTAGTTTATTATAGAGTTTGAACATCCTTATCCCTTGCTCTGGTTGCTCCTCCTGCCACCACTGTTTGATTCTTCCCTTGAAAGTCGGGTGTTCAATCCAGAATTTCTCAAATCTGAAGGGTCTATTCTTTGGTGTGGTTTGGAAGTCTGCCTCCAGTTGCATTGGCCAGTGATCAGATCCCCCCTAGGGGAGGATGTTGCAATCTAAGGTTAGCCCCTGCATAATGATTGACTTTGATACTAGGAATCTGTCGGGTCTTGTTGCTACCTGATACTGGTTCATCCGTTTATTGTTCCAGGTGAACTAGCCATTATTTGTTTTGAGGTCTACCATCTCCACTGTGTCTATGAACTTTGAGAATTCTTCTGCATCCCTATCCAATATTCCTGTACCTCCTTTTTTCTCCGCAAGTGACGTGATGATGTTGAAGTCCCCTACCAGGATCCATTGGAGGTTTTTGGATCGAATTTTAATATCTTCTAAGTCTCATATCATTCCTATCTTTTCCTTTGACACCTGGGGCCCATACACATTAGTGCATAAAATCTCCTCTGTGTTTCCAATGATTTGCATGTGAACCGTAAGGGTGTGCCTAGTCGCTTTAGCTGCTATTAGGATCAGTACTTGTGGGTTCCACAAGGTGAGAATACCTCCTGCCATTTGGTGGCCTCCGATAGACACCATCTTGTACTTACGCCATTGTTGTTTACTAATTGCCTCCATTCTGTCTGTATTGCATTTTGTCTCTTGAATAAAATGGAGATCTGATTGTTCCTTCTTTAGTCTATTTCTAAGGATTCTTTGTTGTCTCGATCTGTTTAGGCCTCTTATATTCCAAGTTATAACCTTCATTTAAACATGTGGGGGGGAAGTTGGGGAAGAGTTTCTTGATCTTACCCGAGTTTATCAGTAGTGCTTCAAGCTCCTGTAGGGCTATGCTATTTGATTTCCTGCCTTTTTTGCTCCATGTCTGCTTGGGTGAGAGCTGTGGTTGTCCCTCGTCGAATTTAACTCCTAGGTGTCCAATCTCCCCTTGTGTGCGCTTTATTCCTCTAACTTTGGCTTCCTCCCTTAGGAGAAATAGGTACTGAATGCGGTCAAGTTGCTCTGTTGGTACATTGTCTACTCCCTATCTTTTCCATTGCTCTAGTATGTTCAAGAGATCTATCCCTTCCATTTCCACAAGGTCTCTGAGATCAGGATCTTCTGTGCCTACTTCATTTGGGGTCATTTCCGCATCTCCCTCTGCTTCTTTCATGGGGGTGTTGTCGTCTCTAATTTCTCCATCCATCGGGGTTGCGCAACTCCCCTATTTCTTCATGTTACTTGGCCAATCGGTGGGCTCGTTTTTTGCTTGTTCTCTGACTTCTTGAGATTTTTCCAAATCCTTTTCATTTTCTGCCCCTTTATTGGTTTTGTCCCATCCTTCCATTTTATTCCAGGTCTCCGGGTTATTTCCTGGTGGGGTTCCACTCTACTTTTTGTTTTCTCTGCTTCTGGGGTTCGGTTTTATAAACCCATCCTCATCCTGCTGTGGTTTGGGGTTTTCCACTTCCTATTTTTTATTAAGAGGTAAGTCTCTGATCAGGTGGCCATATTCATGGCATTTTCTACATCTGAAGGGGATCTTTTCATAATCTATGTTTTGGATCCATTCCTCATCCCTGAATTCCAGACTTATGGCTTCTGGGAGTGCCCCTGACACATCCATCTCTATGCATATTCTTGCGTAAGATGTATATATCCCTTTTAGGGTGGCTTCTAAGGTTTTCACATATTTCCCCTGTTTGTTTCCTATTGCTTCGAAAGTAGAGGGTAACCAATAGTCTAAAGGTAAGGAATACAATCTCAGCCAGACCAACACCTTTTTGAAAGTCTCTTTTTCTGGGGAGAAATTTTCCTTCCATGGCCGCATGTACAGTTCTGCTAAAGCGTGGAAGTATGGTCCTCCCTAAAAGACTCTATCCCTATCCTCCAGGTTCATGAATATTGCTGTGAAGAAGCCTTTCGAGCCCAGGTGGAGCTCCACTTATCCGTTTTGCTTCCAATGATATTAAATCTAGTTGCACAACATTCTTTCTTTGGGCCACAAACTCATGAACTTGCATATTAGCACATGCATCTTCATTTGGTCCATGTAGAGTTGTGTATGCAGATCTTCCAGTATCACCTTGGGTATCATTGTTGTTTTGGGTTTGCATGGGTTTCACCCTTCTACCCCATTGGGCTTCGCTATGTCTTGTGCCTCACTCTGAGTTTCTCTTGCTTCTTCTCCCATGCACTCACTTTTTCCCTGGTTCATTTCCTAACCTTTTTCTGGGTCTGATCCTGAGGTGCCTGTCATTGGTTCCTTGAAAACTATGCCTCTTGGCCCTTTCCCTCTATCTACCACTACCTGTTTGTATGAGGGGGTACCCTTACCCCCCCCTTTGGTGCTCATGATGTCCTCTTCTATGGTCGTGAATGTCAAACCCTAGCTTGCCGTTTCTCCAAACCCTCCACTCTTCTACCACAAAATCAGTTTCAAAAAACTAAATTTCCATTTTCATCCCTCATCATTGTTGTTTTCATAACCATTTCAAATTTTTGAGGGAAACATTAAGGTGTTGAATACGAGAAGCATTTATAGGGACAAAAGGTACATTTATGACGTAGATATAAATAGTGTTTGAGAAGAAAAAAGGAAAATAGTTTGAATTTGTTTCATATGGTATCATTAAGGGTTCATTTCCTAGGATTATGGGTAGTTTTCAAGGCCCTATGTTTGAGGAGTGAACCTATTCCCAATAGAGGGTGTATTTCCGAAGACCTTTATAAATACATAACATGAAGAAGGGAATTAAAACTTATATGTTGTAACTAAAACTATTATATGTAGAGATATGGAAATAAGTTAATGTGGATTAGGGTGAACATGTTATTAATATATTTAGGGCATATTATTCCCCTTTTTGACATTAATTATTACAGTTGTGGGATGTAGATTTGAAGGAAGAATGAAACAAGATTTGGTTGTTTATTTGACAACATTTAATAGTGATATATGGATCCCATTTCATGGTAGTAGTTGCACTCTTTGATAATGAAATGTTGTTGATTTCAAGGGAATTTGATAGCAATTATGATAATGAGAAGGCATTTCTCCAAGGTATTTTTTTCCCTATTTCATGTGTAGGATGGTAGCAATTTTTCATGAACAATTACACCTATTATGCCATCTATCATGATCGTTGATTTGGAAACAATAGAGCATCATTTTCAAGGAGCGAAGTCCAAATTCCTAATCAATAGATTGAAGGCTACATGACATATTGGTGAGTAGTACATTTTGAATATTTGTGGTGAAACCCCATTCCTTTTAAATTTGAATGATGAACGACTTATATTTATGGTGAGAACAAGCAATGATATTAAAGACAAACAATGTCTAATGTCTCACTTGACAACTCCACTATGAGGGATATAGCAACATGGATCAATGATAAAGCCATCAAATCCACCTAAATATGCATGAAAATAAGATGATGGTCAATTAACTCGATTGTTGCAGTATATATATTTAATGAAGGAAATCGTGTAGTATTTTTTTGACACACTCGACAAGATTGAAGGAGGTCAACAATGTGAGGATTTGAAACATAACTAGTTGACTCTATGCAATATGTTTTTCAAACTTGAAGAGCTTATTCGACATATTGTCTATGAAGATTTGAATGAAACTAAGAATCAATACCATTCTTTGTGATGAAATCCCTTGAATAAGAGAATCCCTTAAAGATCATGCTATAAGAGGAAGGGCATCTTGATTCAATAATAATTTCTCAATCCAATCCCATTGTAGTATTTACTTTTGAGATTGATCATTACCTAGAGTTGGGATGTTAAATTGAACCTATTAAACATTATATGTAGGATCTATTTTTGAAATAGACATGGAAGATCACTCTTGGTCTTCATCTTTTGTCTTTGACCCATAGTCATCTAGGTCATGATTTGCAAATAACCATAGTTTTTCCCCATATAATTGTTTTCCCTATCTATGAAGGTATACATACCTTAACCCCCTATGTATTAGAACCTATGACCTCCAAGGAGTATACACATATTATTAACCATTAGGCCCACTATACAATATTTATTAATTATTATAATATATTTATTATTTTATGATATAATATGATGATGATGATGATCTAATTTTAAGGTCACAATCAAGACAGACACCAAATTGGTGTATGAGACCCCCTTTGTTTTGGGACAAGGGACCCCCTCTGCGCAACGATTTGATTGCCAATATCTATAGAGGTATACATACCCTACCCCCATCTAGATTTGATCTTGTGACCTCTTACGAGGAAACGGTTAAGCCCTAATATTGGCTCATTACCACTTAATTGGGGCATATTAGATTAGTAATGTTATTTTATTTATGTCGGCTTTAGGCCATTAGTGGTAATTTATATTAGTAATGTTATTTTATTTATGTTGGCTTTAGGCCATTAAACCTCCAAGTCTCCTATATATACCAAGGAGACATTTTCATTTTGAATCATCTTGGACTTGAACATTTAAGTGGGGTAAAAGGAGGTTGCCCCCTAGAAGAGGCTTATTATCTGAAATTAT
>ML779490.1:1329722-1342839 GCA_009831015.1 Picea engelmannii | reverse complement strand
CACATGATTGGAACATACTTGGTACATGGTTGGATGCACTTGTTTATGGTACAGGTTGATTACAGGTTGGTGCATGGTTGATGCACTTGTTTATGGTACAGGTTGATTACAGGTTGGTGCATGGTTGATGCACTTGTTTATGGACATGTTGATTACATGTTGGTGCATGGTTGATGCACTTGTTTATGGTACAGGTTGATTACAGGTTGAGGTATAGGTTAATGCATGGTTGATGCATGGTTCAGATTTATTGGTACAGGTTTACAATGATATATCTGACAGTGATAGTGTGACAGTGGTTCCATCATTCTACTTCTACTTCAGGGTGACAAGACGGGGCAAGGACAGGTGGTTGTAGCCACCTTTCGGTTGTAGCTAGAGAACATAGGGGGTTGTAGCCTCCTTCTATTTTTAGCCAGAGAATTGGGGAGTTGGAGCTTCCCTCAGGTTGTAGCTTAAGAAACTAGGGGGTTGGAGCCTCCTTCCAGTTGTAGCTGGAAAACAAAGGAAGTTGGTGCTTCCAATGAATGTAATTCTTCAAGACATATAAGAAAAATAATTCCGTGGTTTTCTCCCGATTTGGGTTTCCACGTAAAACACTGGTGTACTATGTATGTGTATGATTGTTCATTTGTTCATTTCTTATTTACTCTGCAGTTATTGGATGATAATGCTTCATTGATATAACACTTGGATTATATGGTTAAAAGGGATATTATTTCTCTATTACTGATTCACCCCCCCTCTCAGTAATCCAATAGGTTTAAGTTTCATGAATGGCTAGGAAAAGTGGAACACATCTTGATCAGTGAAGAAAAAATCAGAGAGGAGCATTTTTCTTAGTTAGTACATATGGAATCACTCAACAAAGAAAATTTATATGAGTGCTATGAACTAGTCTCTTGGGAAACCAGTGAATTTTATGTTTCTAAGAATTCCTATCAATAGTTTCATGAAAGAATTAAACTCATATTTTATAAAAAAATAGAACCAATCTATAACAACGATGGAGCAAGACTTGAAGAAGGAATCGATTTTTTTTCCTCCAGGAGCATAGTTTTACTAAAATTTTCATAGAGCAGGAAGAGTAGGTATTCATTGAGGTATCCTTCCATATTTTTCATGAACCAGTGGCTATCTACATGGAGTTGGTATGGAATCATAGATATTGTATTTTTGACTTCATAAAGGTAGAGTTTCATAGCTGTAAGTATAGACTTCGGTTTTATGATGATTTTCCATTTTATAAATTTTATTTATTATTCTTTTCAAGGCATGAAAGTAGACAGGTGGCATAGCTTGTTTTAGGCCTAAATATCATCGAATTGATTCCATAATCCAAATGGTAAAAAAAACTGTTCGATTAACTACAGATTTTTTGGGATAGATTAAGGATTATTTCATTTGAAATGGATATAAATATATCATTGTTAATTTATTAGAGTGGGGGAGATTTGAGAAAGGCCCGCGAGAGGGATTTTGGGGAAGAAAAAAATGTGTTCCTTATTTGTAATCTGGAGGGAAGATTTCATTTTTTATATTTCAACATTAGAGATCCATGAAGACTTGACTTATCAGTTTGTTATCTTTGTCTCCATCTTATTTTTCCTCCTACTTGAATAAATTACAGTTTTTTGAGAATCAATAGTTGTCCATGGATTATAAATTCTTATGCAATGAGACTCATTGTATCTGTCTATTATTTATGGGATTTTTTCAAGTATCTTTTCATTTTCAGAAAGAGTTTCTGATAATTGAATATTCATTCTTATGGATTATACAAGTATGATCTGATAGTGATGCATGTGTTTTCCATAGTTTTTTTCCTTATTCCGCAACCCATCCATGCTATTATCAACCTCTTTCTCAATAACTGGTTTGATTTCCTTGATTAATGAAATATGTCAAGAGACTCCATGCCCAATGATATTTATCACTGATCTTATATTTATTTCAGTCTTCTGCTTTGTATGTTTATTCACCTCATCCTTTCCATTCATGAAACTTAAACTAACCTATAAACCCAAAAATACCTAAAAACATAAACCATTACAATAACTGAGGTGCCCTAGCTTGCCCTTAGAAGTCAAGGACAACTTTAGGGACTAACACCCAGGATGTGCCTACGAAGGTTGGTGTTGGTACCAATGTCGTTGCTACACCAACACAACATCATACCAACAAGCTAACCACTCAGATCGGTACACCCTTTAGGGTCGATGTTGGTACTACACCTGACCCTAACGAGCACATGCGATAATGTACATGAGATGATGTGGATGCAGAGCATTGATTTTCACATTTTGAAGTATGATTTCCTGGATATTCCCGTGTTATTAGAAAAATAACACTATCGGTTACCTTTTTGGTAAAAAATGAGCTCATCCCTATGAAAACAGAAAAGATTCCAAGTATTTAAGACATGCTTTAATTATTATGTACAATCTAATTGAAATTTACGTAAAAGGTGTGATTATTTTAAACTAATGATACTATCTTTTTGTAGGAAACGCCACATTTTATAAACACATAAATGAACTGAACTTGGAAATATTTGGGCCCACCATATGCACAAGGTGGAATTACCAAAGTTCCAAGTTAAAATATGAACTCATCAACAAGTTGGTTGGCCTATTCGGTGAGGGATCCTTCAACAAATATGGAGTCTCCTCAAAAGAAGACACATATTTAAAATATCAACAGGACCAATATAGGGTTCATATGCAAAAGTACCCTAAGTAGGATCATCCTCCAATGATTCCTGAGAGGGAATGGGAGGCCCTACATGAAGATGCAAAGGAGAAGATGATCTGAAAATAAGTAAAGACACTACCCAACTCAGGAAGGTATGTGACACTTATAATAATGAAATTATGATGCTTTATCATGATTGCGACATTTAATTATGTATTTGAAACTTTTCAATACAGGCTCCCAAACACATATAAAGCCACCAAGGTCAGAATGGAAAAACACGGGCAACACAAAATTGGCCTGGGTGGTTACTCACGCAGGTAAAGAACACTCTAATGCTCTTTTTATTAATGAAATACTTGTAATAATAATAACAAAAAATATCAATTTAACATTTCTTTCTTATTGTATATGATTGATGCAGGAGCATCGCTCCCAAGCCAACCATGCGCCAACCAGCAAGCTCACTCAACGCATTCACGGAAGAGAGGCACCAACCCTCTCATATTTTGAATTTGAATTAAGGGCATTTAATATTGTAAGGCTGTTAGAGCCATAGGGTCGTGCCTATATGAAATATTTATATGTAGATATCCTTTAATGGTTGTAAGGCTGAGATCTAGATCCGATTTGGACTAGACAACCATTAATTGTAAATTCAATGTAATTGAATAGAGTAGGTAGTTTGGATGGACGAGCTCGAAGAGCCCCCTCATGAAAAAGATCTTTTGATCTTGTTTAGAGTAAGGGAAAGGTAGAAAGAGTAGAGGAGAGCAGAGACTCTGTGAAATTTTGATCTCAAGAACACCTTTGTACAAACATTTTTCATATTAATACATGGGCAGATTTCCTGCATTGAGATTTTGTGTGTTTATGTGTTTATGCTGAAGGTCTTTGTGTGTTCTTTATATGTTGTAGATGTATGATTAGGTATGAATTTGTAGGGATAGATAGGTTCTGCTATCTGTGGGTTCTTTGATTTCAGGTTTGGGGATCTTTGAGGCTTCATGCTAAGAGGGCGTGACAGAACACTGCGGGTTATGAGAGCCAGTGCATAGAGTGCATTTCCAATTCTACGAAATTTGGACAAGGACGTGCTAGGAGGGCACACCAAATGAAATCATTGACTCAGAGGGAGATCTCAAGTTTACTGAACACCTTGGAGACAATACTATGTAGAGGAGAACACAACAGAAGACAGAATCACTGTGGGATTCTGGAAGAGCTCTACCAGGTGGGCATTGAGTGGATGCGCGGGTTGCATTGAGGAGAAGAACTCTGGTTCAAGTTTAGAAGGAGATAGAATCACTAAGGATTCTATAGAGCTTTGTCAGGAGGGCATTGAGCACAGGCACATAGTGCTAAGGAGGAACTCTGTTGTGATTTCATAGGGAAACATAATCACTGAGGATTCTAGACACTCTGCTAGGAGGGCATTGAGTAGGTGCAGATAGAGCAAAAAAGGAAATAACTCTTTCAAGTTCTGGAATAGAAGAAGAGTCCAAGGAAGGATCTTCACAGGGTTGCTGAACACCCTGTAGACTCAACAAGTAGTTGCTTGAGAAAGAGAGTGTTAGGAGGGCATCATATTCTCCATCTGAGGGAGAAGGAAAAAAGGGTTAATCCCTTAGAGGTATGAGCAACAGATAAGCTGAGGATAGATAGCACCTTTGTGTGCAGAGACTCTGTAGGGAGTGCAGGAAGTCGGGAAAAACCTTCAAGGTTTCACAGTCCTAAAGCTCAGGAGGGAGAGCGTCTTCAAGAACATAGGTGAGACCAGGGATACAGGGTTCACAGAGAAACAAAGGTTGAGACCTTTGGTAATTTAAATTATTCAAAGGTTCAGGAAGAAAAAGAGCGCACACAGGAGGGAAGAACAACTGTCGTCAGATCAGACCGAGGAAAAGATCTGGACCATTGAATCTTCACGTCCAGGTAGCAGCAGGAGGAGCACGTGGGAGAAGAAGATCTAGGCCTTCAAATATAGCCCAGATAGTCGATAGCCATCAGATCCGTCGAAAGGAGCACGAGGTTTAAATCCTCGTAAGTAGAGGAGAGGACCCGAAAAAGTCTCGAATTGGTAGATGTATCAGGATTTCAGTTTTTGACATTTCAGAGGTTTCAAAGACAACAGACCAGGAGACTAGAGGTCATGGGTTGCGAAATCCCGAAGGGATTGGGAGTGTCCATTCAAGGGACATGTGTCATGAGATCCTCACATTTTGGGGATTTAGGCACTGAAGAGATGAACGCAGAAGAGTATTTCGGCTTCATGACTTGTGAAGTCTCGAAATGATCAAGGTCGTTCGTTT
This sequence comes from Picea engelmannii, assembly GCA_009831015.1. Lineage (NCBI taxonomy): Eukaryota > Viridiplantae > Streptophyta > Pinopsida > Pinales > Pinaceae > Picea > Picea engelmannii. The sequence goes on along the minus strand of ML779490.1, from coordinate 1,337,833 downwards.
GTGGAGGAAACGTGCCGATGATCGGGGAACTACCGGGATTTCGGACACCGGGAGTTCGAAGGACTAGTGATTAGTGCATTGGGGTCGGAAGTCCTAAAACACTGAAAGGATCGGGATCATCCAAGCAGAGGAAACATGGTAGAAATCCAGGCATCGGGGAATTTCCCGAAAAGAAACCTTTTGACATTTCGGCCACCGGGAATGCGAGAGGTAAGAGTTCGGAACTCTTGACCCATAAAATCCTAAAAGAATCTGAGTCATTGGATCAAGGGAGGCTTTGAGCCGTTGATCTTGTTCAGAGGAGGAGCACTGGAGGGTTGTGGATTTCGGTACTTCGGTATTTCGGCTACCGGGAGTACGAGAGGACAACGAAAATTTGATGCGCTGGGAGTCGCAGAATTCCGAAACGCAAATTCCCAAAGGCAAAGAAGGAGCATTTCTGGGTCAAGAGGACAAGATCTAGATTTCGGCACACTTGATATCAGGATTTTGGGATTCGACATTCTGGGGATCCCGTAGACATAAGGTTGGAGCATTTTGGCATCGAAAAACCCGAAATCGCGAAAGGAGGAGGAAGCCGGGACACAGGTATTTTCGACATTTCAGGATTCGGCTTTTCGGCCATCTCGAGGACAAGAAAGCGAGAATTTCGGAGTTGGAAACCATGAAATCCAGAAAGTGACATGTTGTTGGAGTGAGGCTACAGTCACACGTTTCGGCATACCAGAGATCGAGATTTTGGAAGTCCTGAGGACAAGGAATCCGGGCCTTCGAGAATGAAAACCCTGAAGTTGCGAAATATGACATAAAGGGGAGTGAGTCTACGGTCGCACCGAGTATCAAGATTTCAGAAATTGACATTTCGGGGATCCTATAGCCAGGAAGTGGGATACTTGACATCGAAGGTCGCGAAATCGCGAAACACGAAGAGCCGGGGTAAAGTAATCCTTGGAGTAGAAAACCAGGGATCGACATTTCGGAATACCGAGATTCGACATTTCGGGAATCCTGGAGACTAAGAGTTGGGGCTCACAGAGTTGAAAGTTCTGAAGAAAACTACAGTCATGTGAAGAGTGGTCACATGGACCAGAGATATGGCCCAGGGGGCTAATCACCGTTGAGTGCTATTTTGGCATTTCATCATTTCGAGGATCGGGGGATTGAGAAGGCAGAGATTCTCGACATCAGGACTCAGGAAGTCCCTAAACCCGAAATTCCATTTCGGGAAAAGGCTGCGGTTGTGTTGAGGCTGTGTGCAGGTGAAATCTCATGCATGTTGCATGCTTGTGTAGGTGGAGTTTCACGAAGGACCTGTGGATCGAATATTGGAGATTCTAGTAGGGAATCAAAGGAGTCGCTTCAACTCGAGGGGGTTTTTGAACGATCCTGCGTGGACCTCGACCCGAGGGTTTGGGGGTCTTTGTCATCAAGTGGTATTAGAGCTTGACTCTATTTGTATATTTCAGGCAGAGAGGGCAGGAAGGAAAAACTCTGGTACACATCAATTTGGTATCAGAGGCAGGTTACAGAGACAGGCAGAGGAAAGCAGAGTATTGGAAGCTCTGTGGTGATTGTTGCAGGTGCGTAGCAGTCAAGAAGATAGTCTGGTCGACTATAGGGGACGTTGGAAGCACTCAGGGTTGCAGAGTGACAACAATAGATTTTCCAGAGGGAAAATTGAAGGCAGGAATATGGCTACTGAAGGTCATGGAAGAGGTGGGAAGAAGAACCATCAGCAACAACCGAGCAAGGTTGAGATGGATAGAGAACTTACCGAGATCAGGACGAGGATGGATGAACTTGCATTGCGGATGCAACATAATGCTAAGTCAAGATAGGTATATGAATGGCCCATGAGGACGAAAGAAAAATGGCCAGTCAGGGCATTGATGGCCAAAACACAGTAGAGGCTGTTGAAAATATGGTTGAGGCATGCTGAAAACCTCAACAGACTAGAGGAGAAAATGGTTCAGGTGTGTGAACCAGAGGATGGGAGGAACTTCAGTAGTGAGGATGACATGGGATCAGTTGAAGATCTCAAAGACTGCCAAGAGGGAAAAACTAAAATTTCCAATTGCTAGGAGGGAAATGAGATGGGATCCGAGGATCTCATAGACTACCAGGAGGGCAGTAGGAAAATCCCAATTTTCCAGGTGGGCATGGGAACTGAGATGAGGCTATGTGGAAGTCTCATTAAATTAGAGGTGAGTTCATATTAGCGAGGGATGCTGGTAAGTGGAGATTCATGTGGTTTTGTAGATCATGTGAATGAATATGATGACAAGTTAAAAACTTTCACCATCCAGGAGGAGGATCAGAGGAATCTTCTGATCATTGGAGGAATTGAAATATTCCTGTCACTTAGCTTAGTTGGGGATAAAACCTATGTTGCAGATGAAACAACAGTAGAAGGAAATCCAAAAAATACTGTCATGGAAGAAGAAGTGGAGAAGCCACTGATGATTGCCCAAGTAGAAGAAGAAGAAGAGCATTCCGAGGAATGGCTCAAAATTTTCAGCCAGGAAGATGAAACGACTGCAACATTGGAGCTTGTAGCAGAAGAAGCCGAAGAAGAGACAAACAACATGAGTCTTGCTGATATGTGTGAAGATATTGAAGCCCTAGAGAGAAGGGTGAAGGTACATAGCTTGCACATCCAACAAGTTAAGCTGGAGGTAGATGAAGGAGGATTTCAGTCTGAGGAGAAGCTGGAGGAAGCTAGAGATGCACCAGCAGGAGAATTGGAAGAAGTTAGGTTGTCAGAAGAGGAAGATGAACAACAGTTCAGTGAGGAGACTGCAGAGCTAGAGTCTATAAAAGAGCGGCCACTTAGTGCCACAAATGAGGGTAAAGACAGCATGGGAGATCATGGTGATCTGCCCATTTGTAGAAGGAAGTTGTAGTAGAGGAGACTGCATGAATAGAGCCAGCCATTGTAGCAGCTGGATGAGATGATCGATGAGATTAGGGAGCTGATGATCAGATCACAGGAGACTTCTAGCAAGGAGAAACTGAGCAGAAGGGAGACTGCCAGAGCAACAACATAGCAACAACAACAACAACAACAACAACAACAACAACATCAAAGAGATGGAGCATAGGAACAACTCCAAAGAGTTGTTTGGGACCCAGGAGGATTTCAACAACCAGGGTGGAGATATCATGAGTAGGATCTCATGAATTTTGCAGCAGAGGAGTATGATGTAGGAGCATCACTCCTAATCCAACCATGCACCAGCCAACCAGCTCACTCAATGCATTCAAGGAAGAGAGGCGCCAACCCTCTCAGATTTTGAATTTGAATTAAGGGAATTTAATATTGTAAGGATGTTAGAGCCATAGGGCCATGCCTATACCCATGGTTTAGATGTAGATAGCATTTAATGGTTGTAAGGCTGAGATCTAGATCCAATCTGGACTAGACAACCATTAATTGTAAATTCAATGTAATTGAATAGAGTAGGTAGTTTGGAGGGAAGAGCTCGAAGAGCCCCCTCATGAAAAAGATCTTTTGATCTTGTTTATAGTAAGGGAAAGGTAGCAAGAGTAGAGGAGAGAAGAGAGGAAGAGAAGAGACTCTGTGAAAGTATGAGCTCAAGAACACCCTTGTACAGGCATTTTTCATATTAATACATGGGCAAATTTCCTGCATTGAGATTCTGTGTGTTTATGTGTTTATGATGAAGGTCTTTGTGTGTTCTTTATATGTTATAGATGTATGATTAGGTATGCATTTGCAGGGACAGATAGGTTATGCTATCTGTGGATTCTTTTATTTCAGGTTTGGGGATCTTTGAGGCTTCATGCCAGGAGGGCATGACAAAAAACTGCGGGTTCTGAGAGCTAGTGCATAGAGTGCATTTCCAATTCTGCAGAATTTGGACAAGGACGTGTTAGGAGGGCACACCAACTGAAATCATTGACTCAGAGGGAGATCTCAAGGTTACTGAACACCTTGGAGACAAGACTGTGTAGAGGAGAACACAACAGAAGACAGAATCATTGTGGGATTATGAAAGAGTTCTGCCAGGCGGGCATTGAGCGGATGCACGGGTTGCATTGAGGAGAAGAACTCTAGTTCGAGTTCAGAAGGAGATAGAATCACTAAGGATTCTATAGAGCTCTGCCAAGAGGGCATTGATCATAGGCACATAGTGTTGAGGAGGAACTTTGATGTGATTTCATAGGGAAACATAATCACTGAGGATTATGGTCACTCTGCCAGGAGGGCATTGAGTAGGTTCAGATAGAGCACAGAAGGAAATAAATCTTTCGAGTTCTGGTATAGAAGAAGAGTCCAAGGAAGGATCTTCACAGGGTTGCTGAACACCCTGCAGACTGAGCAAGAAGTTTCTTGAGAAAGAGAGTGCCAAGAGGGCATCCGATTCTCCATCTGAGGGAGAAGGAAAAAAGGGTTAATCTCTTAGAGGTTTGAGCAATATGGAAGCTCATGATAGATAACACCTTTGTGTGTAGAGACTCTGCAGGGAGTGCAGGAGGTTGGGAAAACTCTTCAAGGTTTCATAGTCCTGAAGCTCAGGAGGGAGAGCGTCTTCAAGAATGCAGGTGAGACCAGGGATACAGGGTTCCCAGAGAAACAAAGGCTGAGACCTTTGGTACTTTGAATTCTTCCAAGATTCAAGAAGAAAAAGAGTATGCATAGGAGGGAAGCAAAACTACCGTCAGATCAGACCGAGGAAAAGATCTGGTCCATTAAATCTTCACGTTCAGGTAGCAGTAGGAAGAGCACATGGGAGAAGAAGATCTGGGCCGTTAGATCTAGCCCAGACAACTGATAGCCATCAGATCTGTCGGAAGGAGTATGAGGTTTAAATCCTCGTAAGCAGAGGAGAGGACTCGAAAAAGTCCTGAATCAGCAGATGTATCGAGATTTTAGTTTTCGACATTTCAGAGGTTTCGAAGACAGTAGACCAAGAGACTAGAGGTCATGGGTTGCGAAATATTGAAGGGATCGAAAGTGCCCATTCGATGGACACGTGTCACGAGATCCTCATATTTTAGGGATTCAGGCACCGAAGAGCTGGACACAGAAGAGTCTTTTGGCTTCGCGACTTGCGAAGTCTCAAAACGATCAGGGTCATTTGTCTATGGAGGACATGTGGCGATGATTGGGGAACTACCTAGATTTTGGACACCGTGAGTTTGAAGGACCAATGATTAGTGCATTGGGGTTGGAAGTCCCGAAACACCGAAAGGATCGGGATCGTCCAAGCGGAGGACACATGGCAGCGATCCAGGCATTGAGGAATTTCCTGAAAATAAACCTTTCAGCATTTCGGCTACCGGGAATGCGAGAGGTAAGAGTTCAGAACTCTTGACCCATAAAATCCAGAAAGAATATGAGTCGTTGGATAAAGAGAGACTTTGATCTATTGATCTTGTTCAGAGGAGGAGAACCAGAGGGTTTGGGATTTTGGTACTTCAGTATTTTGGCTACCTAGAGAATGAGAGGACAACGAAGATTTGATGCACTGGGAGTCGCGGAATTCCGAAACGTGAATTCCCAAAGGTGGAGAAGGAGAATTTTTGGGTCAAGAGGACAAGAGATAGATTTCGGCACACTTGATATCGGGATTTCAGTATTCAGCATTCCGGGGATCCTGTAGACATAAGGTCAGAGCATTTTAGCATAGGAAAACCCAAAATCGTGAAAGGAGGAGGAAGCCAGGACACAGGTATTTTCGGCATTTTGGGATTTGGATTTTTGGCTATCTCGAGGACAAGAAACCGGGAATTTCGGCATTGGAAACCCCGAAATCCCAAAAGTGACTTGTTGTTGGAGTGAGGCTGCGGTCACACATTTTGGTATACCAAAGATTTGGATTTCGGAAGTCCCGAGGACAAGGAATCCGGGCCTTCAAGAATGAAAACCCCGAAGTTGTGAAATATGACATAAAGGAGAGTGAGGCTGCGGTTGCACCGGGTATCAGGATTTCGGAAATCGACATTTTGGGGATCTTATATCCAGGAAGTGGGATACTTGACATTGGAGGTCCTGAAATCACAAAACGTGAAGAGCCGGGAAAAAGAAATCCTTGGAGGAGAAAACCAGGGATCGACATTTCGGAATACTAGGATTCGGTATTTCGGGAATCCCGGAGACTAAGAGTCGGGGCTCACGGAGTCAAAAGTTCCTAAGAAGACTGCGGTCATGTGAAGAGTGGTCACATGGACCAGAGATATGGCCTAGGGGGCTAATCGCCATTGAGTGCTATTTCGTCATTTCGACATTTTGGGGATCAGGGGATCAAGAAGGCAGAGATTCTCGACATCAGGACTCAGGAAGTCCCGAAACCCAAAATTCCATTTCGGGAAAAGGCCGCGGTCATGTTGAGGCCGTGTGCAGGTGAAAGATCGTGCCTGTTTCATGCTTTTGTAGGTGGAGTTTCACGAAGGACCTGTGGATCGAATATTGGAGATTCCATCAGGGAATCAAAGGAGCCACTTCAGCTCGAGGAGGTTTTTGAATGATCCTGCATGGACGTCGACCTGAGGGTTTGGGGGTCTTCGTCATCAATGATGATCCGTGCCCACCCTTGTAGTAGCCTCAACATCGTGAGTACATGACCAAGTCATCAATAAGACACGTAGAGGCTAGAACAACTGAAGGGGAAAAAGGAACTGATGACCTACTTTATGAATTCTTTTCAAACACAAAGAAACTAAAAAAGAAATGATTGTACTTAGAAACATCATGTACCATTTTGTGAAATCATATTTATGATGATAAAATTTATTGAGATGAAGTATTTTGTGTCTATGATTAATGAATGAATGAATGAATGTTATATGTTAATGAATGATTTCTATATGTTTATTTATACACAAAACCACATATGTTTCTTAATGAATTTTTTGTTTTTCTAGTGTCCATGCATGAATCTTAATGTGTTGCTTTCAACTATTTTATAGTAGATAGATTAGGTACTGGGGAATTGAGAGTGATGTGGGGGGGGGGGGCATGACCATAATATCTTCCAAATTCATGTGGTTGGCCATGTCCAGTAGAGAATAAATTATGATTTGGATAATCTTGGAGAAAACCTCCCTCAATCCAATAGAGCAACAACAAAGTCAATGCTGACTTCATTGTTGCTCTGTCAAATCAAGGGGGGTTTGCTCCAGGATTAGACTACTCCAATAAATTATTCTCGAAACCAAGAGGATCTCATTCAGGTATTCATGCACTCAAGTATTTTTAATTATTATTTAGTCATAAAAATGTTTGTTAATTTATTTTATTATTTTGTTGATTCTTTAAGTGTTGGTTAAATTATTAGAAAAACTACTGGAGGAGATGTATTGGAGTGGTGTTAAAGAATATCATACGAGGAAACTGATCGAATATCTATGTATTTGAGTTTTTATTTCATTTAAAATTTATATTGTTTTAAGAAACTTATTCCCTGAGGGGTTCAAGTTAAGGAAATGAATATCCCAAGAATAAAGTTGGAGAGATTACCTCTATAAACATTGGTTCCAATAAAAACCCTAAGTTTAAAGAAATAGGATACATTATTAAACCTTATAATTTAAACCTCAATGATTACTTCTAAATATATTCCTTGTAGACATACAATCAGGTCTGACACAAGCTCGTGTAGCCTTATATAATTTACATAGAATGTCATCAAGCCCAAATAGATATTTGTCATCATGTATTTCCATAAAATTAGATGTAATTCCATCCAGATTATATCCTAATTACACATCCTCTCATGCTCAATTTATAGGTTACATGGTATAACATTGAGGCACGTAGGCATGGACATCCTATGATCTTCACCCATAATTTATTCTCTCTCCCCCCTTCTTCTCTCTCTCTCTCTATACCCCCCCTCTCTCTCCCTCTCACACTTTGACACTTTCTCTCTCTACCACCTCTCTCTATCTTCCTCTCTCTCCCTCTCATACTCTCAAAAATTCTAGTCTCTCTGTCTTTCTACTCTTCTCTCCCTTTCTCTCTCCCCCCCCCTATATCACTCTTGTTCACTCTATCCACTTCTCTCCCACTCCCTCTCTCTCTCTCTCCCCCTCTGCCACTCCCCCCCCTTCTCTCCCATCCCTCTACTCCTCTCTCCATCCCTCCC
>ML779490.1:1273329-1329150 GCA_009831015.1 Picea engelmannii | reverse complement strand
TCACTATTTCTTTGTCACCCATTCAATCTCAATGATGGAGAGAGTGAATTGGAGACATAGAAATAGTCACAAGACAATGATGGATTCAATGAGATGGACATATGACCTTTTGGATGTGTGTAGGTAGTGAAATCATGGTACAACATTTGGTGAAATCATAGTACAAAGTTCTGGATCCAACTCCAAATCACATATTTTGAAGATGTACCAATTTTTAATTTTGATTATGGTTTGCTAGTAATTTTTCAACATGAAGTATCTTTGTTTGAGATAAACACACTAGATAAAGACTTCCTCTATTATCTTTCCATAGAAATAAAAATTAATATATGCCATCGTCCTCTTTTTTCTCACCCTCCACCTTCACATCCTCTTTTCAATGGTATGTTGTCACCATCTTCTACTATTCCTAACCCTAAATATAACCCTAACCCTAATCTTGGTACACCTTCATGACCCCCTTGGTGGTGAGGTTTACACAAATCTATTTTCACAATGCTTCCACTTGTTATGCCTTGGAAGACCAGTCTATCCCAAAAATTCTATACACTAATGACCAATTTATAGAATGCTCCAAAATTGACCAAGTTTTTACAAGCCACATTACATCACCTAATCCCTCTTCTTCACTAGAAATAATCCCTCTTCTAAAACATAATATAACAACCTGTCCTCACTTCTCATGACCAAAGGTATTTGTTCCAATCTCATTTTCACTTATAATTATCAACTAAACTATCAACTATCCCTAATCATCCTCAACTATGGTAGCAAAAAAAACCTCATATCCCAAGACTTTGTAACATGTCTTCATCTATATACCACAACTCACCCTTGTCCTTATCATCTTGGCTAGGTACAATAGTCCTCACCTTATAGTTAATAAATGTTGTATCATAACCTTTTCTATCAGAACTTTCCAATACATTGTCAAATGAAATGTCTCCCCCCTCAACTGTGTCGACTTAATTATGGGTATCCCCTATCAAAAGAACACTAATACATTATATGATGTCAGCCAAAATATGTATAAACTATTTAAAGAAGGAAAATCTTATAAACTTACCTCTACCTCTACCAAAAAAATGTGTCCTTGTAATCCTATAGTCGAACCAATTAGTCTGCATAAATTACTTTCTCTTTTTTTTATATCTTGCACCACACTATTTCCCATAGTCATATCCTCCATGTTCCTCTACCTTAGAAATACCAACCCTCCTCCAATATATCCTTCCCCAATCGTACCCTAATATTTTCATGGAATTTCACAATCCCCACATCCTCCAATGACAATCACACAACCATAATTTGAAGCCTTGAATAACAGTTTGTATGGAATACATGAAATATATGATGTTGGCATACATTCCATTCATATATTTAGGCCATAATACATGCTTGAATATTTTAAAAGTGCAAATTTGGTTTATGATGACTGCAACAGATTGTATTCAAGCATCAAATTTATGATATATGTGCATAATATTGGAAGGTTGAAGTACTCTCATCCACCACTCCTTTACTATATACATAGGAATGCTCATTGATATTGTATATATCTTGCTCATGATGTATGATGTATTGTATCCACACAGTGGCCACATTATCACGAGTCTTCCGTGCATGTATTTATGAAGTAGTAGGAACACAAATTTTTGTATTCTCCATTGTTAGTGAACCTATATAATGGTCATTGATTCATACATAATTATGTTCCGATTTTTTTCAACAAATTTATATTTGTTTAATACATTAGGTATATTATAATACTAAAAAAAACTATATGATGATGATGCCAACATTAATATACATTTGCATTATTATATGATTATTAGTAAAGTTTGGTGTTGATGATCGACATTGTAAGAATTTATCTCAATTGTGGATAAAGGTAAGCATGTATTGTTCTAGTAACTCTATTATTAGTCAATGGTTAGTGGTTAATATTCTATGCGAAGGTATCAATTTGTAGCAATGTCTCAATATCAAGATAAATTAAAGACTTATTTCATTTTTTTTCAATATTGCATGAAATAATGTATAATTACATGCATGGGGATACATTCTAAATTCTAGAAGGAGACTTAATTGTAAACTACTAAGAGTAAGAGGAACAAGGGTAAAAAGGTTACTAAATAGAATAGGCCTTTAAAACATTTTTTAACTTTTGTTGGATGTTTATTATTAACAACTCTAATGTATCTATCATATCATGCCCAAAAGTAACACTTACACCAAGAGACATTCTAAAGTAGGCAGGACAATTGATAACATTCTTTGCAACAAATTTTTAAAAACTTTATCCTTAAAAAATACTCTAGATCCTACTCATTACATCACATGAGTTTGGACAACATATTTGGGACACACTTGAATTCTTAAGCCAAATCCAACCCTCAATCTATTTCTAGATGTAGTTTTTCCATCTATACTTGAAATTGGGATTTTTTTTTCTAAAAGTAGGGAAGAAATAATGATCACTTTCTCTAGGATAATTCTTATCACACTTGTAGGTATTAAGAGTTGTATTTTACATCTTGTAATACATGTTTTCTTTTAGACAATTTGTCCCTAATCAATGATTTTTATTTACTACAACCAACTAGAGTTGTAAATCCCATTTAGGAGTAAGAGTAGTCTCCTCTTAGATAATAGGTACTTATGTAAGGTCCTAAATTTTTGAGATGGTATATTTTCTATCTACAACCTTTCAATTTTCATGATAACAACATGGCATTTTTGATATGTGAAAGTTCTTTTCTCTAAGCTATTTTGTTTTTTTGTTTCTAGAGAAATCCTTACTTCTCATTTTGCATTGAATATATTCTTCTCATATTGTTCCACCTTTGGCACATGCTTGTCCAAGTTATATGTATTAATAACTTAAGTATGCCCACTCCATAACTTGGTCTCACCCTAACTCATGTGACCTTGATTTCTCATAGATAAAGAGAGTGGAATAATAGGATAATTACATTTGGTTCCCCTCCTTTTGTGGGATAGGTAAAAAATATATATTTATATCGAAGTTAGTACATAGTTTACAAAATTACATTGCTTAAAGCTAAGATGCTAGTTGCTATATGAGTTGAGACATGGCTGCTAGAAACAATTGTAGTTTTCACTACATGCCTGAGGACCATTTCATTAGTTTTTTTAATATATAAAGGCTCATCGGATATTCGACGAACCCTATGACATACATAACCATAATAGGTATGGAACCTCCATCAGATATATTGTATGGGTGTCAGATATCTGACGTACATATTAGTTGGATATCCGAGGAACCATATGATAGACATATCTGTAGGAGGTATGACACCTCCATCGAATATACTTTTTGTGTGTCAGATATACGAAAAACATGGACGCCATATATCCGATGCACTATCTGAAAGACATCCATCGGAGGTATGGTACCTCTCTATTGATTACTCGACATGTATGTGTCAGAAATAATGACTAATTTCAATGAGATTTGTGTCCTTACAACTATCGATATACCGATTCCACGATGTCGGATATCTGATGACCATATTGTCATCGGATATCTGACCACATTACACTGACAAAAATGGTAACCACGTTTTTTCGGTTGGTCGATGGAATTGCATCAAAAAACTGATGTACTATCATTGGATTTCATTTCAAAAGAAGTAGTGAGTGAAGTGGAAACCTATGGACAATGTATTGAATTTTTTTTATTGAAAATGATGATGGTATCTCACAAATTACTGTATGTATGGGATACAAGTGATATTACAGATTTATCCTGGAGGGACAGATGATGGTTGTCAAGATGGAAAAGCATGAAAAAGGCCACTGTTGTGACATGAAGACCTAGATATATCCCATGATCGCGATGGATATGGTTGAGTTCTGTAAAATAGGTCTGAGGGATGCCACAACATAGAAGGACTAAGGGACGCCTCGACTGTAAGAGTCAGTGAAGTATCTGAAGCTCTTCTTGTGTGAGAAAGCCTTGGTAGGCAAGATGGATCACCCGAGGGACTGTATAACAAAGAAGGGGATGTGTGAGCCTGAGCCTAATCTTGGAAGGTGAGTGACCGCAGGGAAGAGGAGACTTTGATAACTCTTTTTATCTGATGAATGCGATCATGAGCACAATGGGTATGTCAAGGAAAATAATGAGTGGAGTAAATGTGATAGCCATATGGATACAAATCCATGAATTGTGCAAATATGTATTCTGCTGAAATATATATATATATATATATATATATAATTATGAAAAATAGTAGATATTTATGCATTGAGATAATGTTAACATGCATGTTGTTTGAAATTTTTGTAGGCATGTGATAAATGCCAAGAGTCTAGGAAAGGACCAGACCAAGAAGAGGAAAACATTGTTGAAGCAACTGAAAGATGGAAACATGTCTAGTGTTTTTAAGCTGCAAATAATACCAAGGAAGGTGTTCCTTTAAGAGGGAGAAGATTGCAATACCCTTGTTTCCCCCAGTTTGTAAATACAATTGTTATTATTTCCAAAAGATTTTAAATGGCCTGTTATGTGTAAATTTTGAAAGATGATGAACCTTTGAAAAAGAATGTGATGTAAATATTTATGTTATTAAAAAAAATGTTGAGTAACTGTTGAAGGGTATTTCCTATACATGTTATTATGCCATGAGAGGGAATGGTGAGGGGGGACTGTTACTGGTTGAGATGACCCCTACCAGGTAGTACCCTGCTGAATAAAATATTCAAACACAAACTATCCTCTTTCCCATAATATTTATTTACCAGTGAAGTTGGTGGTTGGGTGGTCCTCCTCAAAGATCAATGAGAGAATGGGCAAAGTAACCATATGAAATTTTATGATCCGACCCATGAATTAAGGGATGTGACTGATGAAATATTATTGTAGAAGGAAATAAAAGAAGAAATTGTAGGAAAAAGAGGGAGGATGCACATGGTTGGGTCGGGGATCCAAATATTAGGGGAGAAGAGTGCATTAAACTCCTCTAGTTTTTAGAAAAAAAAGAGAAGTGAAGAAATACATTTTATGGGTGTGGGAATCATTGACAACTATCTTCAAATCAAGATGATAAATGAGGTTGTGAATTTTTAATGATTGATTGAGTAATCATGAAATCACTGAGAGGGGAGGGTGCTAAGGGCCTGCTGGGCAGTGAAAGACTTCCCTTGTGCTATGTATGTTAGTTGTTGTGGCTCTTTGTGGCAAGAGAATCCCCCCTTTCTCACTGGATTGAAGACCTCGCTTGATAAGTTCCTGTAGATATAGGAAAATGACCTTCATCTTTTCTCACTTTCCGAGTAAATGAATTTACCCTCATGGAATAATCTCCTAGCTCGGGGGTGGCTAGATGCAAGGGTAGACAAAGATAATTATGCCTATGGTTGGGTGGAAAGTGGCACACCCATTAGCAGTTTCCAACACTTTCTAGCTTTTAGATAAATGTTTCAATGTTTAGTGTTTGCCATGATAAGTTCCTTGAAACTATGCAAATTATGTTTTAGTTATTTGAAGAATTTGATAATCTGTTCAAGTAGTGAAATTGATTCTCCTTGTGCATGGATGATTATAAAATATGAAGAGAGTCATGGAAAATATTTTTTTTTTGTTTTCTTCTAACTGTCTCTATTTTTAATGGCTCCTGTAAGTGATTATTTTTAACTTTGAGTAAGAATAAAGTGTTGGTTGGACATTTGTAGCCCATTTTCATGAATAAATATCATGCGTAAGAAGTTAATACTAAGCTAATATAGTCTTCACAGAGAATTTGGAGAAATAATGAATAAATTTTGTTAAATGAGTGTTGCTTCCTTTAATATTGAAGTTGTAGATAAGTTTTGGGAGGTGATTTGTCCCTGGTCAATAGTAAAGCCTTAAGACCTTCTTGGAAGGCTTGGTTAAGTGCTAAATAATTTGTGGGTGTATGGGTAAAATCCCTTAATTTCCAGCCAACATGATGAACATGGTAAGCTTGACAAGGGGGAGCCCTGGAATGAAATATGGACCATAATTCTCATCTCATACGCCTAGGCTATATATTTGAAAGGATAAAGTATTTTAAATGAGAAATATGTGAAATAAAAGGAAAATGAATAATGTGTTTTGCATTTAATCTATGTCCTATTAAGACATGGTAAGAATATAATTATTACCTGGTTTTACTCAGTAAAATCATTTCGAAAGGTAAATATTTGAAATGTGGCTTTTTCCAAAATTGTAGTAAAGATTTGCATGATTTTAGGTGAGAAGTAAGTCTCGGTAAAACAAAATTTGCACTGTGGGAAGTTTTAATCCCATGAGATTTAATTTTCTAGAAAGAAGATCAAATAAATAAATGTATGAGTTTATATATTTTATAAGGTTTCCTGAGCACATTTGCATGGATAAAGGAGGTTGGTAACTCTTGGTAATTATTCAAAATTACCAATTATTTTCTTATTAAGTGTGAATATTAGAGGAGGAATCCTTACACGGTAAACCATATAATTCATTCATGTGTAGCAACCTTTTTTGTAGAGATGTTGTAGAAATGTGAGTTGCAACAACATGTTTTGAAGCGAGAGGTGATGCAACAAGAGGTGTTGCATCAACGGGTGTTGCAAAAATGGGTGTTACAACAATGAGAGTTTCAACAACGGGTGTTGCAACAATGCGTGTTCTAGCAAGGACTGTTGCAACAATGGTGTTGTAGCAACATGCGTCTTCATGTTGGTGTTACAACAGTGACATGTGGCACTATACGATTTCCTATGTGGGCCTCAGTGCCTTGAATTTCAAATAACATCTAATTTTCAATCCATAAGCTTGTTTGATGCAAATTATATATCATTGGAAATATCTTGATGAGAAGAAGACAATGAAATCCTTTAATTAGGGTGTGAGTATAAGGAGAAAGAAGTGAATAATTTTATACCCCATCCCTTATAAAGTACTTATGGGGTTATGTGTCTTAAAATTATTATTAATCCGAGCTCTTGTCCTAGGATAATGGCCCACCCGAGGAATAATACAAAAAAGTAAATATCCAAGCCTTAGAAACCCCAAGATCAATCCTTTGATCTTACTGGTTGGTTTCTATCTCCCTTGCTTCCGCTTTTCTCCTTTCCTCGAACCCTGCCCTGCACACTTGGATGAAAATCCTTCTTCACCCAATCAATGAGATATCACTCTCTCATTCTGTGTGTGTGTATGTACTCCTGCCACTTAGGCTTACTTTTATAACCTTGAGTTTAGCCTAAATACAAAACCCTATATATCCAAAGTGATCAATGACTGACATCTAATATCTTGTTCACTTGATATCGATGGATATGATTTAATTTAATTACTAATTCCAAAAATATTAGCATTTACTTAAATTAAAATAACTTTATTATAATAAGTAATTGCTATAGCGGGAAAACCCCCCTATGGACTACACTAGGGTTCAACATGAAGGTAGATCTAACTGTCTAAAAGTCTCCTACTTTTTAGACTACCCCACATACACCCCACATTCATTCATGAAATACAAAGTGAAAAGATCCGGTAACTTTACCTTTAACTCCACGTCCGGTGTTGATCCTTTCACGTTCGATTGCTCCGCTGACTACAAGTCTCCTCCCAAGGCTGACCTACATTCACAAATAGATAAACATGGAACTACAAACCTGCATCTCATATATAAATCATGGGTTAGATGTTAAAATAAAGAAAAAATCAAACACAAAGATTTGAGACATCATATTTCGGGACATAAAAAGTATTCCTTTTATTGATATCACAATGTTTACTTACAATGAGATCGACGACTGCTCCTCGAACCTGGTCCGAGCTCCTCTTCACCAAGCTCCAACTGTGCTTCGACGTATGTTTCTCCTCTAAACCTCTCTCTAGGTAATGGAATAGGCTTATTATGCAGGAAAAAGGAAAGAATGGGAAATTCTGGTACAAATCTCATAAGGTGGCTGCAAATTCTTGGGGCAAAGAGGGGATGTGAAATGGGCAGAGTTTCATTGTTCTTATGCTTAGATTTGGAATGAGACCCTAACACCTCCTTATATATGACAACAGGATGGTTATTTGGTTGGGTGATGGGCTATAGGCGATGGGACAATTGGGAAACCACCCAATAGCCCGTAATCTCAACGAATGCCTTGCAACTTTTTAATTTTTGCAACTTTTGTGAGTATATGTGGGCTGTAGTGATGCAAATAGCATACATACGCGGGTTGTAGTGGTGCAACAAACATGTGTACGTGGGAAGTAGTGGTGTAGGTCACACACATCTTCAAAAATAGTGTTTTTAAGAAGAGCTTCTCAATGATGGCTTGGCAAAAATAGCAAGTAAGAGGGCCTGATGCCAGGTATGCATGTATGGTGCAATTTAGGGTTATAACAAGAATTATCTTAAATAATTATCTTATAAAGTGAGTTTCCTAAGGTTCATAGGAGTATTAATGTCTCCCACATGTTAGAGACACTAACTCATGTGGGAGTACCTATCTAATTCTACTAAAACATCAACATTATTTAGAAACCCAAATAGATAACAAGTAATTCAGTCATGGTAATTATGAGATAAATTGCACTAGTGACGAGGAGAAGGCTCTTTAGTCTTAGTATAATTTGGTCCCATCAAAAGCATGAAGGTAGAAGTTGTAGTAGGTTTGGTATCTATTGTCAACCTATGCTCAAAAGAGATTATTCAGTTATGCATATCTTGCATCATCTACAAAATGATAGACATGTCAATTTTGGGACCAAAATTGTCAAAAGGTAAACCTTTTATGATATTATACTCCTCAAACTCCACACAAGATTGCAGAGAAGATACACGACAATTTACATTCTTTTTTTCCAACCAATGTTGGTAAATAATGGGTAGGATATTATAATAATGAATAAAAGTATCTTTCGTAGTGGGTTAGGGATCCAGGTGGATACTAGTGGACACCCAGATGTTCCACTAATTTAGAATGGTTCCACATCTTGGTACTTTTTCTACATCTTTTCAGGTCCCAAAATTCTAGGGTCATTTTGAGGCCCTAGACAACATTGTTTTGGAATGACAACTCCCAATAGATCATTGAAGGAATGTATTAATCCATTTAGAATGCCTACTTCTTGGCTATACCTTTTCGATGGGTTACCAAGCACCCCAAATGGAGATCATATGAAAAAGTTATGCCTCCGGGAAGTTGTCGTATCAACTAACCACATCGGGGCCCACAAACCTTTTGGTGTTTCATCTTCTGGGGTTATTGTTTTGGATGTTTAGGTTTTTCTCATTGATGCTTTATGTTAAAATTGCTTTTCATCCTCTTTGTGATCAACTTCTTGTGAATGAGCGTAGCTGACACATCTCTCTCTTCAGAGATAAGATACCACCATTATAGATAGTTTGTGTGCTTTTCATTTTACAGTATTTTGTATTCCATTCATTAATAGAATATGAGTTTAATTATATTACTGTGTTTCTTGCAATATCTCTATGTGTTTCATTGTTATATCTATTCCTTCATGTAGTTCTCAATATAATCCATATTAGTGGTATTAGAGTAATCTACTCTTTGTTGTTTCTTTGTGCATGTCCCTGATGAGGTCAAACTATCGAGAGTTAGATCTTGAACTGGTTGAGGTTGGGGAAGAATACTCCTACTGGACCAAGCAACCTCCCATGGAAAAATAAAAGAGAGATGATGAAGCAAGAGATCCCATCAAAATATTGCTTGAGGAAGCCCTCACCTGAAAAAGGAACATGATGATGGATAATTCCTCCTAGATCCTTCAACAATTGCCAACATCAACAAAGACACCTTCAACCAACAATCACTTCGGAGGTGCGACACTCTTCAAGGTACAGTTTAAATTTCATATTCCTTTTTTTGAAGGCTATATAGACGTCGATTCTTTAGAAAAATGATCAAGTATGTTAGAGGGTTATTTCTCTGTCCAAAATTTTTCCAATGAAAAAATCACCTTCAAATTCCTCAAATCCCTTCCCCATGTCAGGGATTGGTGGGAAACGTACTGTGAGAAACATGTTGGAGACTAGTCTGTATTTTTGGGCTAGAACCAACTTGGGTGGCTTTTGTTGATTCCCTCAAGGAGAAATACTACCCTGTTGGAAATGATGATGACTAGTACACGAGATGGGCAACTATGTGCTAGGAGAGAGACCATATAGTGTTGAAGTACACTAACATCTTTCATACCTTGCACACAAAGATGGGTATTAAAGACTCTAAGAGATACCTAGTTTTGAAGTACCACAGTGGCCTACATAGGTACATCCAAACATATATGGATTTCATGGATATATCCTCACTGAGATCCCCTTACCGATAATCTGTTAAGATTGAGCAAAAGTTCAAGTAAAAGAATAAGTGGGATTTCAGTTCTAGAAACCCATCGCGGCATAAGCATGGTAAAGGTGTATATAAATCCCAAAACAAAGGACAAAGCAAGGATGGCCAACCCCAAGACAAGAAATCCAATCCATAAGTAAATAAGGGTAATGGGAAGTTGAAGACGGACACTGGAAAGTGGTGTAAGTTCCAAAAAATCCCTTGGAAAAACTGATGAATGTCACTCCAAATAGTCATTGTTGGTGGATATGAAATCCTGAAAGTTGGATGCCAACTAAAACTCTAATTCATAACTAAATAAGGGAAAATGAATCATTGACGTGGAACCCAGTGTCACCATTTCTACCAAAAAGGTCCAACCAGAGGAACCAAAGGAGCCCGAAGAAGGGGAGCACCTCTTCCACTCACAGATGTGGGTGAATTTGACGAAAATCCATTTCATTGTTGACAATAGTAGCCATAAGAACCTGATCTCCCCGAAGGTCATCAAGAGGTTTAACCTAACAACAACGCCACACCCTCATCCATAAACCATCAGTTGGCTCAGCCAAGGATGAGACATCCACATCAAATAACAATGTCACTTGCACTACAACATCAAACCCTTCAAACATGGGGTATTTTGTGATGTTGTTTTAGGACAACCATATATGTGGAAGCATCATGTTGTTTATGAATCTAGGCCCCATAGTGTCATTATTACTTAGAGATATAAACTCTATAGAGTAGTAGAGGAAATCCCAACTACTGCGGTCTATTTGATCTCTGCGAAGCAGTGTAGAAAGGTGGTCTCTCAGACCAGGAGATTTTTCCTCTTTATGGTCCGGTCAGAAGTTGAATGAAAGGTCACTACAACCGCCAAAACCTTCACATGAGGTCTCTCTACAAATAAAATGTAGGTGGACAAGATAGTGGAAGAACAAAAAGACATCTTTGCCTCACCCATTGGAGTGACTTTGCACTATTAGGTAAAGGAATCAATTGATTTTACACCCAGTGCTCCTCTGCCTAACGACCCTATATATAGGCACTCTATTATGGAGAATGAAGAAATCAAACACCAGATATAAGAGCTAATTTTCAAGGGCCACATTAGACCAAGGTCCTCACCTTGCGGGAGCCCAATTGTTTTGGTACAAAATAAGGACAACACATGGTGACTTTGTATTGATTATAGAGCCCTGAACAAGATCACAATCAAGAATTGTTACCTAATCCTCCATATTGATGATCTCCTAGATCAGCTCAAGGCCACCAAAAGTTTCAGTAATATTGATCTAAAGTCAGGCTACCACTAGGTTTTGATTAAGCAAATTGATGTATGGAATACAACCTTCAAGTATAAAGAAGGTATATTCGAGTGGATACTCATGTATTTTGGCTTGAATAATGCCTCACCACATTCATGCATATGATGGACGATATATTGCAGGAATTCACAATTTACTTTGTACTAGTATATCTAGATGACATCCTCATTTTCATAAAAACATGGGAGGAACATTTGAATCACATTAAATGAGTCTTGGGCACCCTGGGACAACACAAGTTACATGCCAATTTGGAGAAGTGTTCCTTCGACATGTAGAGAATTCAATATTTGGGATACATCATGGATAAGTAGGGTGTGCATGTTGATCTAGCCAAGATCCAATTCATTAGTGTTTGGTCATCCCTGAAGACACTGATCAAGCTCCATAGCTTCTTAGGCCTCATCAAATTCTACCATAGGTTTGTGTTGGGGTTCTTATATCGCTTGGGCTCTAAGCTAGGTGACCAAGGGTGGAGCAAAGGCTAGGTTTGTTTGGGTTGTGTCACAATAGAAATAATTAAAGAATTTGAAAGTCCACCTCTGCTCAACACCAATCCTTATTCTTCAAACCTGCAACAACCATTTTATATTGAGAAATATACTTCATATTATTCTATACGTGTAGTCCTCACTCAAAATGGGAGTCTGGTGGCCTATCATAATGAAACACTATGTGATGTTTTTTGCAGATACCCCACCTATGACAAAGAGATGCAATCCATCATGTAGCCATGTAAAAAATGGAAACATTACATTCTGGGAAAGGAAATGATCATCCAAACTAATCACATGCCTATGCAATTCATTCCAAAACAAGGAAAGTTATAGAGTGAACACATAAGAAGTGGTCCACATACCTGCAAAAATTCCACTTAAACATAAAGTACAAGAAGGGCATCACCAACCATGTTTTAGAATGCCTCATTCGACCCACATTTGTGACACTAACCACAGTTCTTAACTCTTTTGGGCATGAGACCTCCAGGTGTCCACAATTATACAACAATGAATTTTCTTTTTCTTCTACCTATCAAACATTGAACACAGGAAAAACAGTTCCAAACTTTCATCTCCAGGATGGACTGCTATTCCATCTGATCCATCTATGTGTTCCTTCAAGCAAGAAATCATGCAAATATGATTTGGGAATCTCGTTATAGTTGGGTGGAAGGAGACTTTGGCGTGGAAAAAAAATGGT
The DNA here is from genome assembly GCA_009831015.1 of Picea engelmannii. Classification (NCBI taxonomy): domain Eukaryota; kingdom Viridiplantae; phylum Streptophyta; class Pinopsida; order Pinales; family Pinaceae; genus Picea; species Picea engelmannii. The sequence goes on along the minus strand of ML779490.1, from coordinate 1,316,287 downwards.
AGTATTGAAAAAACATTTTTATTGGTCGAAGCTTCAACAAGATGCCAACAACTATATCAACTCCTACATTGTCTACACCATTTCCAAACCCGCCATTAAGAAATAGGGGCCATACACCCCTCTTGCTACTTTTGATAGGACCTAGGAGTCCATATCCATGGATTACATGTCTTGTCTACCTTCAACAAAGCATGGTAATGATTGTGTCTTCATGGTCATTGATCAATTCTATAAGATGGAAGTTTTGACACCCTTGAAGAAGAGTGTCATAGCCAAGGCCACCACTAATCTCTTCTTTGAGAATGTTTGGGTTCATTTTGGGCTTTCATGAACCATTATTTTAGGTCAAGACAATAGGTTATTGAGTACTTTCTATTCCAACCTATGGTTGAGGATGGACACCAAGTAGGCCAAATCTATTTACTTCCATCCACAGACTGATGGAAAAATAGAGGTAGTCAATAGGATGATTGTTCATATCCTAAGGATGTACAATTAAAAACATCCACACACATGGGATGAGATAAATCCTTATGTTCAACATAGATACAATAGATCCCTCCACAAATCTATTGGCCACAATCCTTTTTAGGTGTGGTTGGGGTTCCAACCATTGGCCCCCATTGACGTAGCTCTACCCATTGCAACAACACAGGAAAATTCCTCCCATGCTCAGACCGAGGATGATCGAGGAAACAAATTTTTTGAACGAATCCAACTCATCCAAAAAAAAGTTAAATACATTTTATAGAAATCCAATGCCAAGTACAAGAAACACCATAATCAACATCATATATCACACAAGTTTCAGGTGGGAGATAAGGTTGTTGGATCATTTTTTCATTGATACCAAAGGATTGATGTCAAAGGATTGATTTCAAAATAGAAATGTCTTGTCATAGTATATTGATGTAGTGATTGATGGATCATGTATTGACCTTGATGTCAAGAGGAGACATAGTCATCTGCATAGATGAAGATGGATCAATGAGTTGTCATTGATATATGATGCATAGTTGGATTGATGTAAAGATGACTCATTATTATCTTGTCATGGTTTTACAAATGGATGAACTCCAAAGTGGTCCCCTTATGGTGAAAGCCCTCACGGGAAGTGACGTAACCGCACCCTCAGGTACGCTGCTCTCATAGGACCTTCTCCTCTTTTGCCCCGAATAACCCAAAAAAAATCTCTTCAAATCCCTTATCGGGACTTTCCAACACCCACAAAACTCACCTTATGATTTCCCTTTGTTCTATCGGGAAATCGGACTTCGCGAGATTTCGAATCCTACAGACACGGATTTGGGTCTCTGAATTCCCCGAAACCCAATGTGGTTTAATACCAATGCCTTTTCCCACTCCTATAGGGATTTCCCCTGTCGGGAAATCGACACCTATGGTGTCGCAAGTTTCATGCCCCACGGATCCCCGACTCCCGATGCCACTTGGTGTTGACTCCTGCGAGGGTTGACCCTTTGACACCTGTCCTCCCTCGGTGTATCGGAGCTCGCGAGTTCGTGAATCCGGATACAAATAATTCTAGGACTCACAAATTCCTGACGCCACCTGTCATTTATGTTATCACCTGTGGCCCACGCTTCCGTCACGGTCGGGAAATCGCGTATCTCTATATCGTGATTTCTGTTGCACTAATTTACAGGACCCTCCAAGTCCCGAAACCCGATATGGATGAAACCTGTTCTCCACTAACTCTTGTCATGGCCGACACATAATTTCCCCGTCGGGATTTCACGGATCGCGATTCCAACCTACTTGAGTTCTCTGCCTTCAAAAACCCCGACACTCCGACTCCCGACTGGTTTAGATCTTCTGACACGTGCCCCCCCAACCAATGGACGGTTCAGGGCTCATCGGGATATCGCGGATCGCGATATTTCTATTATTGAGGCAATGGTTCTTATGCCCTCAAGAACCCCGAAATGCCGAACCCCGACTCCTTTGGATTCTCTGAGACGTGTCCTGCTCTGGGATTTAACAACTACAATTTCGTCGATGTTTTGAGACTCGAGAGGTCTTGAACCTTTCCACTTCTGAATCCCCTATGCCTTCGATATCCCAATGACCTCGCGGGACTTCAAACCCTACGCACTCGGATTTAACACTGGCACAACTTCCACTAGATTTGACGACTGCCAGTCTTTTGCGAATTTCCTCTACGAATCCTGACCGTCGATTCCTTTCCTCTTCTCTTGAGGAATCCTTAACAAAAAAATATTCTGTGTAACCTTTCAATAGTTTCGAAGGCCTAGCTCTTCCTCAGCTTTCTCCATCTTCCACAATCTCTTAAGAAAAAAGAGATCTCTTGCACGCACTTCCTTGCGGCAACCTGCGAACACTTCAACTGTTCGAGTTTCCTTTGACTCTGCGCACAACTGCAGCAGCAGTCTTCCAAAGCTTCCTTCTCAGATTCACAACTGAGACTTCCTCTTTAGCCTGCACACTCCTTTCACAGCTTCAACAACCCACTTTCACTTCTGGGTGAATAGGAGTAAGAGTTAAACTATCTGAGCCTCCATCAACGCACTCCTTGCGGATGTTTTTGACTGCACTCCTTTCAGGAATCCTTGCTCAAGCAGAGAAACACTTGAAACTCATTCCCCCTTTCCTTTAGATTTCAACTCAACCATGAAATCATATGCACAACACATCAAATAAAATGCATAACAGGAAAACAAACATTCATGAGCATATCATCAACACACACACACACAGAGATATAAAACCATGAATCTGAAATCAATCTCTTCTATTAATTCAAGATCTGTACATGGATGTCCTTCTACAGGTCTCTGCTACTCTTTCTCAATGCTTATTTCTACTCTGAATTATGCTGGCTAATGTTACAATGATACAAGGAGGGTGTCTATATCCGTTTTTCCTCTCAGACTCTAAAGCTATCAAATCTAAATTAAATTCCTATCTACCATCATTAACTAGATCAAATGCCTCCTATCTACTTCAGACAAGAGCGTATGGCTCGAGGTCTGATACAATATACAAAAGGCGCTCCTTCATAAATGGTTCATTGAAGGTTTGGCGCTTCATTTCTAAAAAGTTTTCAAAGCAATATGTCAGGTGTTAAAAAACACATGCGCTGGCTCCACGCTCGCTTTGGTAATTACGATGCTCCTGCATCATACTCCCTTGCTTGAAAGATTTCATGGGCTCCTGTCCATGAGCTCCTACACGTCTGTCCATGCTTCTGAATCTCCGCTTCCATCTCCCATCTGGCATCTTCCACTGGATGGCCTTTCCATTTGACCAGATACTCGAAGTATTGCTTCCGCCTGGTATTTTTGCTCACCTTCCTGTTGAGTATACGCTCCATCTGTGGCTTCTTTGAAATCGACATCTTCTTCTGCCACTGAACCTCTGGCTGTTCATCACTTCTAGATCCTGCTTCCTCAGAATTATATGGATATAAGTCTGAGACATTGAATGTTGGAGATATTTCGATCCCATTCGACAACTCGATTTCATAAGCATTTTCCCCTAATTTCTTCAGGACTTTACATGGCCCAATCTTCTTCATTTTTAGTTTATTGTATGTTCCCCTTGGGAACCTTTCTTTCCTCAAATGTGCCAAAACTAACTCACCAACTTCGAACTGAAGTTGTCTCTTCTGCTGATCGGCTCTGCACTTATATTCTTTATTTGATTTCAACAGTCGCTCCTTCACCTGGCCGTGAAGTTCTTTCATCGCTTCTGCGAATTCTTCAGCGCTTGCGCTCTTAGTCATTATCTGTTCTGAATCCCTCAGCTCCGAAACTCCTCTTGGTTGCCTGCCATATACAATCTCAAATGGACTTTTCCCTGTGCTCTTGTTCATTGAGTCGTTGTATGAAAACTCTGCATGTGGCAACACATTGTCCCAACTGTTGTGGTGCTCTGTCACCAAGCTTCTTAGCAAATCTCCCAGAATTCTATTTACCACCTCTGTTTTCCCATCCGTCTGAGGATGATAGGTAGAAATAAACATCAAGTTAGTCCCCATGTTCTTCCAGAGTGTCCTCCAAAAATTCCCTATGAATTTAGTGTCTCTGTCCGAAACTATGCTTTTCGGCAATCCATGAAGTCGAATGACCTCCTTGAAGAATAGATTTGCGATGTGAGTCGCATCGCTGGTTTTATGGCATGGGATAAAATGTGCCATCTTTGAAAACCTATCCACTACCACAAAGACCGAATCATGTCCTCTTTACGTTCTAGGCAATCCCAATACGAAATCCATGCTGATTTCATCCCACGGCTTGTCTGGTATGGGAAATGGCTGATAAAAAACCGCATTTTGTCTCCTTCCCTTCGAATGCTGGCAAATCTTGCATCTCTCTACAAAATTATTGACCTCTACTCACATCCCTAGCCAAAAGTATGCTTCACTTAGCTTTGCAAATGTCTTGTCGCGACCAAAATGCCCTGCCAAGCCTCCGCTGTGTTTTTCTTTTAACAGATTCTCCCTCATGGAGCAATTTGGAATGCATAGTTGATTTCCTTTGAACAACAACCCATCCTGGATCACATATTCTATCCAATGACTTCGGTCTCTAAGAACTGGGTTCTTAGCTTCTCCATATGCTTCACTGAAATCCTGATCAGTTGCATACATGTCCTTAAGATCATCAAAGCCTAAAGTCTTGACTTTGAATTCCTGCAACAACAAACATTTCCTGCTCAAAGCATCAACCACTTTGTTAGCAGTACCCGAAATATTCTTAATTACAAATGTAAAATTCTGCATGTATTCTACCCATTTTGCATGTTTCTGATTCAACTTCTCCTGTTGAGTCACAAACTGTAATGCATGATTATCACTATACAATACAAATTCTCTCGGAATCAAATAGTGCCTCCATTTCTTCAATGCCTGTATGATGGCATATAATTCCTTATCATATGTGGAATATTTCTCTTTTGCCTCATTCAGCTTCTCACTGAAGTATGCAATCGGTCTATCATCCTGACTCAAGACCGCTCCTATGGCAAATCCACTTTCATCACATTTCACTTGGAATGTCTTCATGAAATCCGGCAACACCAAAACCGGTTGTTCCGTGATCTTCCGTTTCAACAGATTGAAACTCTTCTCTTCCTCTTTAGTCCAATGAAAATATTTATGTCTTTTCCTGACTGTGTCCATCATCGCTGCGCTAATCCCACTGAAATTCCTGATGAACTTTCGGTAGAAACTAGCCAGTCCATGAAAACTCCTCACCTCGAAAACATTTCTCGGTGATGGCCAATTTTTAATTACCTCCACCTTACCTGGATCCATCTTCAATTTATTCGCCGATATGACAAATCCCAAGTAAATGAGTTCTGTCTTCATAAATGAAGATTTCCTCATGTTTATCAACAACTTCTCCTGCTGTAGCTTCTTCATTACTGCAACTAAATGCTTCAGATGTTCTGCTTTAATTTTACTGAAAATCAATATGTCATCCAGATAAACAATGACAAACTTCCCGATGAATTCCTTCAGCACTTCATTCATTAACCTCATGAAGGTACTCGGTGCATTCGTCAAGCCAAACGGCATGACTAGCCATTCATACAACCCTTTGTTGGTTTTGAAGGTTGTCTTCCACTCATCGCCTTCCCTCATGCGAATCTGATGGTATTCGCTTTTCAAATCAACCTTTGAAAAAAAATTGTCTCCACTTAAATAGTCCATCAAGTCATCCATCCGTGGCAATGGAAACCTGTACCTGATGGTTATCTTGTTAATGGCTCTATAATCGGTGCACATTCTCCAGCCTCCATCTTTCTTTGGACTGAGTACCGTTGGAACGACACACGGACTCAAACTTTCCCTGACCAATCCCTTGTCCAACAACTCCTGGACCTGCTTCTTAACCTCCTCATTCTCCTGGGGTGTCAACCTATACGCGGACTTATTCTGCAAACTAGCTCTTGGTACAAGGTCTATATGGTGACTTACGCTCCTCATCAGCGGCAACAAATGAGGTAATTCATCTACCACGATGTCAGCGAACTCTTCCAGCAGTTCCTGAATTTCTTTTGGTAAATCATCCAGTCTTGTGCTGGTCAAAACGATTTTGGGTTTTCTGACCACAAATAATTGTGGATATTCCTTCTTCTTTACTTCCGTAAGAAGTTCCTTCCCACTCATGAGAAGTACATTATTTCTCGTTTCCAGTTTTACTTCTTTATCTTTAATCGGAAGTAACATATGTGTTTTCCCATTCTTCTCCAAAGTATACGTATTCATCTTTCCATCATGAACTACGTTCCTGTCATATTGCCATGGTCTACCCAGCAATAAATGACATACATCCATAGGGATAACATCACAGAGTATTTTATCATTGTACCCTCCAATTTTAAATTCAACCAAACACTGTTTAGTGACATTTACCTGATGTCCCTTCTGTAGCCATGAAACTTTATATGGACTCGGATGATCAATCGTCTCTAGTCCTATTTTCTCCACCATCTCGGTTGAAACGAGATTATCTGTGCTACCTCTGTCCACGATAACCTTGCACACCCTGTCTTTGGTCTTGCATGAAGTTTTGAAAAGTCGGTTTCTCTGGACTGTGTCCTCCACCTTCTTCTTGGGTGTTAAGAGAACTTTATGCATCATCAATGATCTTCCGTCTTCTACGTTTTCTGCTTCAGCATCTCACCTATGTACCTCAACGATGTGAGCTTCTCCTCCGTCCTTCTTCTTATCTGGACAGTCAAATGATTTGTGCCCATTCTTTCCACATGTGAAGCATGTAATGATTCCACCTTTACCTCTTCCTCTACCTCTGGTACGAGGAAATGTGTTATTATCAGCGTATCCTCCGCCCTGTTCTATATGCTGCCTTCGCTATTCAGCGTGTTGGCCTCGTTGTGAACTTCCACCTCTTTCTGTTCTTGTCTGAGGCTTTTTCCAGTCGTCCTTGGATTTCTGGAACCTATCTTGGGCAACTGACTTACCTTTGGGCTGGCTCCTACCTCAGCCTCGCTGTCCTTGCTTACGACTCAACTTCTCTTCAACTTTCAACACCATTTGATACGCATCCTCCACCATTTGGATGGTTGTCATACTCATCTCATCCTGGATATTGTATCTCAAGCCATTCATATACCTGACAACTTTTTCATCATCGCTCTCCCGATGGCCTGCCCTGATATTTAGCTTGTAGAATTCCTCAGTATACTCCTTCACTGTCATCAGCTTCTGTCTCAGGTTCTGCATTCTCCTGAACAGTGTGATTTGATAATCCCTTGGGATGAACTTTGCCTTCATCTTTGCAATCATTCGATCCCAGCTTTTAATTTTCTGCTTACCTTTGCAGCGCCTATCTACTTGAAGCTCGTCCCACCATAATGCTGCGTGTCCTTTCAATTTCGTGACATCATGCCTGACCTTCTTATCTTCTTCGATATCTTCATAATCGAAATAAGTGTCAAGATCTCTAATCCAGTCTAGAAGCTCTTCCGCATCCAGATTCCCTTCATAAACTGGAATGTCCATCTTTGTTTTCAAACTCATCTGGGCGATAGCCTTAATTAATCTCTCATTGGCTGCATCTTCTGCTGCAACTTCTTCTTGTTGTTCGGCTTCAACTTCACCTTCGGAGTCACTCAGATCTCCAGTACTGGCTGTGCGTCTCTGCGCTGCCTCCATATCTTCTAGTCTCGCTCGAAGATCATGGATCTGTCTCTCCATTTTTGGATTCTGTGCTTGTCTCCCTCTTCTTCTTTGGTTCTCCCCATCCTCTGGATCGGGTGATTGTCTTTCTCTCCTCGGCGACATGGTGAAATTTTTTTTCTTCTATGCTACAAAAAGCAAAGAAGATTTCCTAAGCTCTGATACCACTTTGACGCAACTGCACCCTCAGGTACGCTGCTCTCATAGGAACTTCTCCTCTTTTGACCCGAAGAACCCAAAAAAATCTCTTCAAATCCTTTATCGGGACTTTCCAACACCCACAGAACTCACCTTATGATTTCCCTTTATTCTATCGGGAAATAGGACTTGGAGAGATCGTGAATCCTACAGACACGGATTTGGGTCTCTGAATTCCCCGAAACCCGATGTGGTTTAATACCAATGCCTTTTCCCACTCCTATCGGGATTTCCCCTGTCGGGAAATCGGCACCTATGGTGTCACAAGTTTCATGCCCCACGGATCCCCGACTCTCGATGCCACTTGGCGTTGACTCCTGTGAGGGTTGACCCTTTGACACCTATCCGCCATCGGTGTATCGGAGTTCATGAGTTCATGAATCTGGATACCAAGAATTCTAGGACTCACAAATTCCCGACGCCACCTGTCCTTTATGTTATCACCTGTGGCCCACGCTTCTGTCACGGTCGGGAAATCGCGTATCGCTATATCGCGATTTCTATTGCACTAATTTACATGACCCTCCAAGTCCCGAAACCCGATATGGATGACACCTGTTCTCCACTAAATCCTACCGTGGCCCACACACAATTTCCCCGTCGAGATTTCACGGATCGCGATTCCAACCTGCCTGAGTTCTCTGCCTTCAAAAACCCCAACACTCCGACTCCCGACTGGTTTAGATCTTCTGACACGCGCCCCCCCCAACCAATGGATGGTTCAGGGCTCGTTAGGATATCGCAAATCACGATATCTCGATTCTTGAGGCAATGGTTCTTATGCCCTCAAGAACCTCGAAATGCCGAATCCCGACTCCTTTGGATTCTCTGACACGTGTTCTGCTCTGGGATTTAAAAGCTACAATTTCGTCGGTGTTTAGAGACTTAAGAGGTCTCGAACCTTTCCACTTATGAATCCCCGATGCCTTCGATATCCCGATGACCTCGTGGGACTTCAAACCCTATGCACTTGGATTTAACCCTGGTGCAACTTCCGCTAGATCTGACGGCTGCCGGTCTTTTGCGAATTTCCTCTACGAATCCTGACTGTCGATTTCTTTCTTCTCCTCTTGAGGAATCCTTAACACAGAAATATTCTGTGTAACCTTTCAATAGTTTCGAAGGCCTGGCTCCTCCTGAGCTTTCTCCAGCTTCCACAATCTCTTAGGAAAAAAGAGATCTCTTTCTCGCACTTCCTAGCGGCAACCTGCGAACACTTCAATTGTTCGAGTTTCCTTTGACTCTGCGAACAACTGCGGCAACAGTCTTCCAAAGATTCCTTCTCAGATTCACGACTGAGACTTCCTCTTCAGCCTGCGCACTCCTTTCACGGTTTCAGCAACCCACTTTCACTTCTGGGTGAATAGGAGTAAGAGTTAAATTATCTGAGCCTCCATCAACGCACTCCTTGCGGATGTTTTCGACTGCACTCCTTGCAGGAATCCTTGCTCAAGTAGAGAAACACTTGAAACTCATTCCCCCTTTCCTTCAGATTTCAACTCAACCATGAAATCATATGCACATCACATCAAAGAAAATGCATAACAGGAAAACAAACATTCATGAGCATATCATCAACACACACACACACAGACATAAAACCATGAATCTGAAATCAATCTCTTCTATTAATTCAAGATCTGTACATGGATGTCCTTCTACAGTTCTCTGCTACTCTTTCTCAATGCTTCTTTCTACTCTGAATTATGTTGGCTAATGTTACAATGATACAATGAGGGTGTCTATATCCGTTTTCCCTCTCAGACTTTAAAGCTATCAAATCTAAATTAAATTCCTATCTACCAGCATTAACTAGATTAAATGCCTCCTATCTACTTTAGACAAGAGCGTATGGATCGAGGTCTGATACAATATACAAAAGGCGCTCCTTCATAAATGGTTCATTGAAGGTTTGGCGCTTCATTTCCAAAAAGTTTTCAAAGCAATATGTCAGGTGTTAAAAAACACATGCGCTGGCTCCACGCTTGCTTTGGTAATTGCGATGCTCCTGCATTAGGAAGACGCTTTACGATGAAATCCAAAGTGGTTATTGTCTTGTAATGGTTGTACAAATGGATGAACTCCAAAGTGGTCCCCTTATGATGAAAGCCCTCACGGGAAGATGCTTTGCAGTGAACTCCAAATTGGTCCCCTTATGGTGAAAATCCTCATGGGAGGATGCTTTGCGGTTGAATTATCCTAGAAGTATGGTCAGAGAACCCATGCTTAATTATGGAATGATGAGATGAAGATTAGTGAATGTTTTAGTAAAACTATCCTAGATGGATAGTTCTTGTCAAGCCATTTCCGGTGGTATGTGGAATGTCACATAACTCCTCACAATTTGAGAGTTATGGCCTTACGAAGTTGAAGGACCCTCATATGTGATCCGGATTTTATGAGCAGAATGAAATGACTATAGATTATTAGCAGATGCTTAACACAAAATAATAGAGATACAGTAAAACTGGTTTTCTATTCAATAATGAAATAAGTTGAAATTGTAAAATGCAGCGGAAAACAAGCTTGTTAGAATTGTGGCGGATTATCTCTGAGAAGAGATGTGACGGTTGCGCTCATTTGCAAGAAGATGATTACAATGAGGCTCTCAAGGAATTTTTACAATAAACATGAGTTTCAAAAACCCTAAACATCCAAAAACCTATCCCTAGGAGATGAAGCGCCAAAATTCACGTGGGCCCCGCTTGGGTAAGTTAGTACATCAATTTCCCGGGGTCATAACTTTTGCATACAATCTTCATTTTAGGCGTATGATAACCCGTTGGAAATATCTATCTAAGGACTACAAAAGTTGCACGAAACTTCTCATGATGAAATATTGTGACCGCAACGTACCCCAAAAAACGTCGTTTAGGGCCTCAAAACGGCTCTAGAAGTTCAGGACCCCAAAAACTGCTAAAAATAGTAAATTATCAAAATTGCTAGAAAGTTGTTTCGAGCTAGATGGAAAGGTGGGTGGCCACCGATATCCACTTGGAGAAATCCTCCCTCCTTAGGAAGCAATGGTCTCCATTACATTGATTTCCCCCACCAGATGAGGACATTTCTACTGAATTTGGCCCCGAGTGAGCCACTTGCCTTGGTGCAGGAGCTGCCCTGCTTTGACGACTCGATAAAGTTGGGTCCTTTGTTGTCGAGTTCCCTTGATCTGTGTGTCCACAATTGGATCACTATATGCCTATTGTATGTAGTCGGGGTTGATCTATGTTGGTGTCAGCTGTTCTGCGACGTCTGAGGTGTCCAATAATGGTGGGAAATAAGGTTGAACGAGGTCCACGTTGAACACTGGGTGCATGCCAAGGAAAGAAGGAATGTTGAGATCAAAAGAATTATACCCCACAGCCTTGGTGATGGTGTATGACCCATAACGGAGTGGGTGAAGCTTTCGATGGGGTCCTGCAAGGCGTTCTTTCTGCAAGTGCAACCAAACTTTATCGCCCACCTGAAACTTATGTGGAACCCGATGTTGATCATGGCGCTGCTTGTACTTGTCATTGGACTTCTATAGGATATCCTGAAGTTGTTGGCGGATGTGATGGATCCTCTCAATGAACCGGGTGTCTTTTTCAGCCTCAGTTGGAGTAGGAGAGGATTCAGTCGAGGTGAATGCAAGTGGAAGTGCAACATCTATGGGACCCAATGGTTGGAATCCCAACCCCACTTGAAAGGGGCTGTGGCCGATTGAGCTATGCAGGGCTCATCTGTAGCTATGCTGGACATAGGGAAGACTCTCATCCCATGTACGAGGGTGCTTGGAATTATACATGTGCAGGATATGCACGATCATTCGATTTATGACCTTAGTTTGGCCATGTGTCTGGGGGTAGAAGGTCGTGGATTTGGTGATCTTGGTGTCCAGTAGTGACCATAGGCTCAACTAGAATGTGCTGAGAAATTGACTATCCCAATCAGATACAATGGTTTGTGGGATTCCAAAATGTACCTAGACTTGTTCAAAGAAGAGCTTGGCAGTGGATTATGTTGTGATTCTCTTCGTACATGCAAACATAATCGCCATCTTAGAAAAGCGATCAACAATCACAAAAACATAGCCATTTCCCTGCTTGGTTGATGGGAGGCTTGACATGTAGTCCATTGAGATGGATTACCATGGCCTGTCAGGAGCTAGAAGAGGGGTGTATAGGCCCTATTTCTTAGTGGTTGGTTTGGCAATAGCACAGGCAGTGCAAGACCTGATATACTTGCTGACCTCCTGTCGAAGTTTTGGCCAGTAGAAATGTGTTTGTAGCATCGCCACTTTCTTTTCGACGATGAAGTGTCCTGCCACCCAACTGTAGTGGGCTTCCTAGATTAGCTTCACTCTCTCGCTTGATGGAACACAAATATGGCCCAGATGACATAGCAACCCATCTTGAAGATGGAAATTATCAACCACTGCCTTTGCACCCAACATTTGGTAGGTGGTGGTGAAGTCTGTGTCTGTTTCATAGAGTTGGGGCCATCCAGAGGTCTCATGGCCGCAAGAATCTAGCACTGTGGTGAGTGTCGTGACTGGTGGTCTGCTGAGGAAGTTAGCGACACTATTGGTGATTTCTATTTTATACTTGATGTTGAGGTGGAATTGCTGTAAGTATGTGGACCACTTTTGATGGCAGTCATTATACAATTTTCCTTGTGTCTGCATTAGCTGCAGTGGCTTATCATCAGTGTGGATGTCTGTCTCCCTCCCAAGAATGTAATGTCTCCACTGGTGGTAGGCTTTCACAATGAAGTAGATTTATTTGTCGTAAGTATGGTACTTATGGACAACATCTGATAGTGTCTTGCTATGATAGGCCACGGGCTGGCCATGCTGTGTGAGAATGACACCCACAACATAGTCTGAAGCATCAATCTCAATCTCAAAGGGCTTCTGCAGGTTTGGTAGTGAAAGTACCGGGGTTGAGCAAAATCGCTGCTTCAAATAATTGAACGCTTGTTGTTGGGGACGACCCCTCACAAATTTCTCCTTACCACCACCCCTAGTTATTTGGTTGAGGGCTCATGCAATATGGGAGAATCCCAACACAAACTTGTGGTAGAAATTAGCAAGGCCCAAGAAGCTCCGAAGCTCAGTGAGTGTGGTTGGGGTTGGTCAATCATGGATGACTTGGATCTTGGCTGGATCCACATGTACACCATGTTTATCAATGATGTAGCCTAGGTAATGGACCGTGTCCATGCCAAAGGAGCATTTTTCCAAGTTGGCATATAGCTTGTGCTGCCGCAGGGTGTGCAGAACCTGTTGAATATGCTGCAAGTGTTCGGCCCAAGTATTGTTGTAAATGAGAATGTCATCCAGATGAACCACTACAAAAGTATTGCTGAATGGTTGCAGGATATCTTCCATCATCCTCATGAAAGTGGTTGGAGCATTTGTCAGACCAAAGGGCATGACCAACCATTAAAAAATGGCTTCCTTTGACTTGAAGGTGGTCTTCCATACATTTGTCTGTTCTATCAGGACCTGGTGGTAGCCAGACATCAGATCAATCTTACTAAATTATTTCCCCCCAATGAGTTGATCAAGGAGGTCTTCGATTCAGGGAATCAAGTACTGGTTTCTGACTGTGATTTTATTCAGAGCCCGGTAATCAATGCAAATCGCCAGGTTCCATCTTTCTTCTGTACCAACATGATTAGGCTCCCGCAAGGTGATGATATGGGATGGATGTGCCCCTTGTGGAGAAATTCTTGGATCTATTGCTTTATCTCATCATTCTCTAACAAAGAGCGGTGGTAGACTGGCCCATTGGGAAATGATGCACCGGGGGTCAAATCGATGGGGTACTTCACCTGGCAGTGCAGAGGTACCCCAGTAGGTGAGGAGAAGATATATGAGTATTATTCCATGACCTTATCTACTTTATTCTGCTGTGTGGATAGGTCAGTCAGAGAGAACCTGGATGTGGCTGTGATGTTTCTGTCATTCTGAGAGCGAATCACAAAGAATACAAACTTCCCCGTATGAGATATGACCTTCCTGCATTTCTTAGAAAAGATGAAAGAAATAACACTAGGTGGGACAACCTCGGGTATCTTGTACAATTTCCTGTTCAAAGTAATAATAACACTATGAGGCCTAGACTCATATACAACATGACATTTCCATAAATAAGGTTGGCCCAAAAGAACATCACAAACTTCAAGAGGAGCAGTATGACACAATACCTCGTCTTTGAAGGGCTTGATGTCGTACAACAATTGACACTATTGGCTGACATGAAGATCGCTTCCTTGGTGGAGCCATCCAATGGTGTAGGGTTGTGGGTGCGGCGTTGTCAACAGGTCCAATCGCTTGAAGACCTCTGCTGAGATGAGGTTCTTATAGCTACCACTATCAATGATGAAGTGCAGTGGGGTGCCTTTTACCCACATTTGTGAATGGAAGAGGCTCTCTCCTTCTTTTGAATCGTCTGGTTCACCATGTTGGAGCTTGGTGGTAGCAACGGTGGCACTGGGTTCCATGTCAATGATCCATATTCCCCTTTCTGTTTCTGAATTAGAGTCAGAATCTGCATCTGATTCATAGGCTTTCACTTTGGCCACCAACTTCTGCTTTGAGTGGCAGTTAATAGTGTTATTCCAAGGGCTCTTATGGAAGTCGCACCACTTCCCGATATATTTCTTTCTCTTTCTGGTGTCCTTCTTTTCTTGCAGCTTGGACTGGTTGTCCTGATACTATCCATAATTTCTCTTTCCTTTGTTCTATGGGTTGGCGCTTCCCTTTCCTAGATTTTGTTGTGAGGGGTTCCCCGACCCAAATTGTTGCATCTTTTGTTTGAGCTTCTGCTCTATTTTGACAGCATATCGGTAGGCCATGCCCAAGGATGAGATGTCCAGAAATTCCATTTCGGTCTGGATGTATCTATGTAGAGCACCGTGATACTTGAGCACCTGATGTCACTTCGAATCTTTGATACCCAACTTGGTGCGCAAGGTATGGAAGATCTTTGTGAAATCTGGCACTGATTGGCCTCTTTCTTACCGCAGTGTGGTCCATTTGGTATACAAGTCGTCATCACTTCCAACAGGGTAGTATTGTTCCTTAATAGCATCCCTGAAGGATTCCCAGGTGGTTGCAACTGTAAATAATGAGGGTTCCTCTATTTCCTTTTGCTCACATAAAGTTTCCCACCAATCTTTGATACGGGGAATGACTTCGAGGAGCGCAAAAGTAATCTTTTCTCTATTCAAAAAGTTATGGACAAAAAAAATACCCTTCTATTAGATTCAACCACTTATCTACAACATCTATGTCTATATGACCTTCAAATTTAGAAATATAGAAGTTTATTTGTGCCTTGAAGGGGGCGGTGCCTCCACTCGAAGAAGATGCATCACATGTTGGAAGTCGCTGAAGGATTTTCACGAAATTATCCATCATGTCGTTCCTCTATTGTGTGAAGGCTTCCTCAATCAACAGTTTGAAAGGATCTCCTATCCCATCATCTTTCTTTTCTCCTTCCATGAGAGGTCGCTTGGGTGTGCAAGAGCTTTTTTCCTCAAGAGAAATGAGCTTGAGACCTAACTCTTTGTACTCCGACCTCGTTGGGGACATGCATTAAGACGACAAGGAGAAGACCGCTCTGATTCCACTGATCTGGATTTTATGAGAAGAACAAAATGAATACAAATTATTTCCATATGCTTAACACAGAGTAATAGAGATACAATAAAACTAGTTTTCTATTCAATAATGAAATAAGTTGAAACTGTAAAATGCAGCGGAAAACAAGCTTGTTGGAATGGTGGCGGCTTATCTCTGAGAAGAGATGTGACGGCTACAGTCATTCCCAAGAATATGATTACAATCAGGCTCTCAAGGAATTTTTACAATAAACAAGAGTTTCAAAAACCCTAAACATCCAAAAACCTAACCCTAGGAGATGAAGTGTCAAAAGTCATGTGGGCCTCGTTTGGGTAAGTCAGTTCATCAACTTCCTGGGGTCGTAACGTTTGCATACGATCTCTGTTTTATGCGTATGATAGCCCATTAGAAAGATCTATCCGAGGACTAGAAAAGTTGCACAAAATTTCCCATCATATTAGTTTGCGACTGCAACATACCCCAAAAAACGTCATTTAGGGCCTCAAAATGGTTCCAGAAGTTTAGGACTCAAAAACCTGCTAAAAATAGTAAATTATCAAAATTGCTAGAAAGTTGTTTTAAGCCAGCTGGAAAGGTGGGTGGCCGCCGATATCCACCTAGATCAATCCTCCCTCCTCCTTAGGAAGCAATGGTATCCATTTCTTTGAGTTCCCCCATCAGATGAGGAAATTTCTACTGAATTTGGCCTCGGGTGAGCCACTTACCTTGGTGCAGGAGCTGCCCTACTTTGATGACTCGATAAAGCTGGATCCTTTGTTGTTGAGTTCCCTTGATCTGTGTGTCCACAATATGATCAATGGATGCCTGTTTTATGCAATTGGTGTTGAGATCTGTTGGTGTCAGCTGTTCTACAACGTCTGAGGTGTCCAATAATGGTGGGAAATAAGGCTGAAGGAGGTCCATGGTTAACACTGGTTGCATGCCAAGGAAAGGAGGAATGTTGAGATCAAAAGAATTATCCCCGATAGCCTTGGTGATGGTGTAAATACCATAATGGAGTGGGAGAATATTCCGATGGGGTCTTGTAAGGCATTCTTTCTGCAAGTGCAACCAAACTTTGTCACCCACCTGAAACTTATGTGGAACCCGATGTTGATCATGGCACTACTTGTACTTGTCATTGGACTTCTGTAGGATATCTTGAACCTGTTGGCGGATGTGTTGGATCCTCTCAATGAGCTGCGTGGATTTTTCAACCTCAGTTGGATCAGGAGAGGAGTCGATCGAGGTGACCTCAAGGGGAAGTGCAACATCTATGGGACCCAATGGTTGGAATCCCAACCCCACCTGAAAGGGGTTGTGGCCGGTTGGGCTATGCAGGGTTCGGTTGTAGCTATGATGGACATAGGTAAGACTCTCATCCCATGTGCAAGGGTTCTTGGAATTATACATGCGTAGGATATGCACGATCATTCGATTTACGACCTCTTTTTGGCCATCTGTCTGGGGGTGGAAGGCCATGGATTTGTTGAGCTTGGTGTCCAAAAGTGACCATAGGCTCGACCAAAATGTGCTGAGAAATGGACTGTCCCGATATGATACAATGGTTTGTGGGATTCCAAAATGTACCTAGACTCATTCAAAGAAGATCTTGGCAGTGGCTTCTGTTGTGATGCTCTTCTTGCATGCAACCATAATCGCCATCTTAGAAAAGAGATCAACAACCACAAAAACACAGTCATTTCCCTGCTTGGTGGATGGGAGGCCCGACATGTAGTCCATTGAGATGGATTCTGGCTTGTCAGGAGTCGGAAGAGGGGTGTACAGGCCCTGTTTCTTAGTGGTTGGTTTGGAAATAACACAGGTAGTTGAAGACTTGATATACTTGCTGACCTCCTGTCAAATTTTTGGCCAGTAGAAATGTGTTTGTATAATTGCCACTCTCTTTTCGATGCCTAAGTGTCCTACCACCCGACTGTAGTGGGCTTTGCAGATTAGATTCTCTCGCTCACTTGATGGAACACAGATATGGCCCAGACGACATAGCAACCCATCCTGAAGATGGAAATTATCGACCACTGCCTTTGCACCGAACATTTGGTAGGTGGTGGCGAAGTTTGGGTCTGTCTCATAGAGTTGGGGCCATCCAGAGGTCTCATGGCCGCAAGATTCTAGAACTGTTGTGATTTCTGTGACTAGTGGTCTACTAAGGAAATCAACGACGTGGTTGGTGATTCCTATTTTATACTTGATGTTGAGGTGGAATTGCTGCAAGTATGTGGACCACTTTTGATGGCAATTATTATGCAATTTTCCTTGTGTCTACATGAACTACAGTGGCTTATGATTAGTGTGGATGACTGCCTCCCTCCCAAGAATGTAATGTCTCCACTGGCGGTAGGCTTGCACAATGGAGTACATTTATTTGTCGTAATTAGGGTACTTACAGATAGCATCTGATAGTGTCTTTCTATGATAGGCCACGGGGTGGCCGTGCTGCGTGAGAATGAAAACCACAACATATTCTGAAGCATCAGTCTCAATATCAAAGGGATACTGCAGGTCTGGTAGTGAAAGTAATGGGGCTGAGCACAAGCACTGCTTCAAATCATTGAATGGTTGTTGTTGGGGCCAGCCCCATGCAAATTTTGCCTTACCACTAGCCCTGGGTATTTTGTTGAGGGCCCATGCAATATGGGAGAATCCCAACACAAACCTATGGTAGAAATTGGCAAGGCCCAAGAATCTCCTATACTCAATGAGTGTGGTTGGGGATGGCCAATCACGGATGACTTGGATCTTGGCTAGATCCACATGTATGCCATGTTTATCAATGATGTAGCCTAGGTAACAGACCTTGTCCATGCCGAAGGAGAAATTTTCAAAGTTGGCGTATAGCTTGTGCTTCCGCAGGGTGTGCAGAACCTGTTGAATATGTTGCAAGTGTTCAACCCAAGTCTTGCTGTAAATGAGAATGTCATCCAGATACACCACTACAAAAGTATTGGTGAATGGCTGCAGGATATCATCCATCATCCTCATGAAAGTGGCTGGAGCATTTGTTGGACCAAATGGCATGACCAACCATTCAAAAAGGCCTTCCTTTGAATTGAAGGCAGTCTTCCATACATTTGTCTATTCTATCGGGACCTGGTGGTTGCCATAATTTAAATCAATCTTACTGAAGTATTTTTCCCCCATGATTTGATCAAGGAGGTCGTTGATTCAGGGAATCGGGTATCGATTTCTGACTGTGATTTTATTCAGAGCCCGGTAATCAATGCAAAGTCGCCAGGTTCCATCTTTCTTCTGTACCAGCACAATTGGGTTCCCGCAAGGTGATGAGTTCGGATGGATGTGCCCCTTGTGGAGCAATTCTTGGATCTGTTGCTTGATCTCCTCATTCTCTAGTAGAGAGTGGTGGTAGACTGGCCCATTGGGCAGTGGTCTGGTAGTGTAGAGGTACCCCAATATGTGAGGAGAAGATATCTGTGTATTCTTCCACGACCTTATCTACTTGCTTCTGCTGTGTGGAGAGGTCAGTCGCAGAGACCCTGGATGTGGCTATGATTTTTCTCTCATTTTGAGAGAAAATAAAAAATAAGACAAACTTCCCTGTCTGAGAGATGTCGTTCCTGCATTGCTTAGCAGAGATCAAGGAAATAACACTAGGTGGGACATCCTGTACAATTTCCTGTTCAAAGTAATAATAACAATATGAGGCCTAGACTCATATACAACATGACCTTTCCATAAATAAGTTTGGCCCAAAAGAACATCAAAAAATTTGAGAGGATAAACATCACACAATACCTCATCTTTGAAAGGCTTGATGTTGTATGACAATCGACACTGTTGGCTGACGCGAAGATCACTTCCTTGGTAGAGCCATCTATTGGTGTAGGGTTGTGGGTGCGGCGTTGTCGACAGGGCCAGTTGCTTGATGACCTCTGCTGAGATGAGGTTCTTCTGGCTACCACTATCAACGATGAAGTACAGTGGGGTGTCTTTTACCCACATTTGTGAATGGAAGAGGTGCTCTCTTTCTTCTAGCTCGTCTGGTTCACCATGTTGGAGCTTGGTGGTAGCAACGGTGGCAATGGGTTCCGCGTCAATGATCCATCTTCCTCTTTTTGAATATAACTTAGAGTTAGAACCCGCATATGATTTAGAGGCTTTCACTTCAGCCACTAGTGTCTGCTTTGAGAGGTAGTCAACAATGTTATGCCAAGGGCTCTTATGGAAGTCGCACCACTTCTCGGTATCTTTCTTTGTCTTTCTGGTGTCCTTCTTTTCTTGCGGCTTGGACTGGTTGTCCTGATACTGTCCATCTTTTCTCTGTCCTTTGTTCTATGGGTTGGGGCCGCTCTTTCCTGGATTTTTTTGTGAGGGGTTCCCCGACCCAAATTGTCGCATCTTTTATTTGAGATTCTCCTCAATTTTGACGGCATATTGGTAGGCCGCACCCAAGTATGAGATGTCCAGAAATTCCATTTTAGTATGGATGTATCTATGCAAAGAACCATGATACTTGAGCACCAGATGTCGCTCTGAATCTTTGATACCCAACTTGGTGCACAAGGTATGGAATATATTTGTGAAATCTGGCACTACTTGGTCTCTTTCTTGCTGTAGTGTGGTCCATTTGGTATAGAAGTCATCATAACTTCCGACATGGTAGTATTTTTCCTTAATAACATCCCTGAAGGATTCCCAGGTGGCCATGACTGTAAATAATGAGTGTTCCTTTGTTTCCTTTTTCTCACAGAAAGTTTCCCACCAATATTTGACATGGGGAATGGCTTTGAGGAGTGCATAAGTTCAGGATATCGCAGGTTGGAATCCCAACCCCACCTGAAAGGGGATGTGGTGGGTTGAGCTATGCAAGGCTTAGTTGTAGCTATGCTAGACATAGGGAAGATTCTCATCCCATGTGAGAGGGTGCTTGGAATTATACATGCGCAGGATATACACGATCATTCGATTTACGACCTCGGTTTGGCCATCTGTCTGGGGTGGAAGGGCGTGGATTTGGTGCACTTGGTGTCCAGCAGTGACCAGAGGCTCGACCAGAATGTGCTGAGAAATAGACTGTCCTGATCTGATACAATGGTTTGTAGGATTCCAAAATGTACCTAGACTCATTCAAAGAAGGGCTTGGCAGTAGAGTCTGCTGTGATGATCTCTTGCATGCAACCGGAATCTCCATCTTAGAAAAGCGATCAACAACCACAAAAACACAGTCATTTCCCTGTTTGGTGGATGGGAGGCCCAACATGTAGTCCATTGAGATGGATTCCTATGGTCTGTCAGGAGTCAGAAGAGGGGTGTATAGGCCCTATTTCTTAGTGCTTGGTTTGGCAATAGCACAGGAAGTGCAAGACCTGATATACTTGCTAATCTCCTGTCGAAGTTTTGGCCAGTAGAAATTTTTTTGTAGCATCGCCACTGTCTTTTCGACCCTGACCTGTCCTGCCACCCGACTGTAGTGGGCTTCCCAGATAAGCTTCACTCGCTCGCTTGATGGAACACAGATATGCCCCAAACGACACAACAACCCATCCCAAGGATAAAAATTATCGACCACTTCCTTTGCACCCAACATTTGGTAGGTGGTGGAAAAGTACAGGTCTATCTCATAGAGTTGTGGCCATCCAAAGGTATCATGGACACAAGAGTCTAGAACTATGGTGAGTGCCACAATTGGTGGTCTGCTGAGGCAATCAGAGATGCGGTTGGTGCTTCCTGTTTTATACTTGATGTTGAGGTGGAATTGCTGCAAGTATGTGGACCACTTTTGATGGCGGTCATTCTGCAATTTTTCTTGTGTCTGCATGAACTGTAGTGGCTTATGATCAATGTGGATGACTATCTCCCTCCTAATAATGTAATGTCTCCACTGGTGACAGGCTCCAATGTGGATGAATATCTCCAATGTGGATGATTGTCTCCCTCCCAAGTACATTTCTTTGTCATAAGTAGGGTACTTACGGACAACATCTGAGAGTGTTTCGCTACGATAGGCCACGGGGTGGCTGTGTTGTGTGAGAATGACACCCACAACATAGTTTGAAGCAATAGTATAAATCTCAAAGGGTTGCTGTAGGTTTAGTAGTGAAAGTACTGGGGCTGAGCACAAGCGCTGCTTCAAATCATCAAACTCTTGTTGTTGGGGCTGACCCCACATAAGTTTCACCTTACCACCACCCCTGGTTATTTGGCTGAGGACCCATGCAATATCGGAGAATCCCAACATAAACCTACAGTAGAAATTGGCAAGGCCTAATAAGCTCTGAAGCTCAATGAGTGTGGTTGGGGCTAGCCAATCACGGATGACTTGGATATTGGCTAAATCCACATGTACTCCATGTTTATCAATGATGTAGCCTAGGTAACGGACCTTGTCCATGCCGAAGGAGAATTTTTCCAAGTTGGCATATAGCTTGTGCTGCCGCAAGGTGTGTAGAACCTGCTGAATATGCTGCAACTGTTCGACCCAAGTCTTGCTGTAAATGAGAATGTCATCCAGATACACCACTATAAAAGTATTGGTGAATGGTTGTAGGATATCATCCATCATCCTCATGAAAGTGGCTGGAGCATTTTTCATACCAAAGGGCATGACCAACCATTCAAAAAGGCCTTCCGTTGCCTTGAAGGCGGTCTTCAATACATATGTTTGTTCTATCGGGACTTGGTGGTAGCCAAACTTCAGATCAATCTTACTGAAGTATTTTCCCCCCCATGAAACGATCAAGGAGGTTTTTGATTCGGGGAATCGGGTACCGGTTTCTGGCTGTGATTTTATTCAGATCTCGGTAATCAATGCAAAGTCATTAGGTTCCATATTTCTTCTGTACCAGCATGATTAGGCTCCCGCAAGGTGATGAGATGGGATGGATGTTTCCCTTGTGGATAAATTCTTAGATATGTCGCTTGATCTCCTCATTCTCTAAAAGAGAGCGGCGGTAGACTGGCCCATTAGGAAGCGGTGCGCCATGGGTCAAATCGATGGGGTGCTTGACCTAGGAGTGTAGAGGTAACTTGATAGGTGAGGAGAAGATATCTGAGTATTCTTGCATGACCTTATATACTTGATTCTACTATGTAGAGAGGTCGATCGCAGAGACCCTGGATGTGGCTATGATTTTTCTCTCATTCTGAGAGGGAATCACTAAGAAGAAAAACTTCCCCATCTGAGAGATGACCTTCCTACATTTCTTAGTATAGATCAAGGAAATAACACTAGGTGGGGCAGCCTCAGGTATCCTATACAATTTCCTGTTCAAAGTAATAATAACACTACGAGGCCTAGACTCATATACAACATGATGTTTCCATAAACAAGGTTGGCCCAAAAGAACATCACAAACTTCAAGAGGAGCAACATCACACAATACCTCGTCTTTGAAGGGGTTGATGCCATATGACAAACGACACTATTGGATGATGTGAAGATCGCTTCCTTAGTGGAGCCATCTAATGGTGTAGGGTTGTGGGTGCGACATTTTCGACAAGGCCAGTCACTTGATGACCTCTGCTGAGATGATGTTCTTCTGGCTACCACTATCAATGATGAAGTACAGTGGGGTTCCTTTTACCCACATTTTTGAATGGAAGAGGCATATCGATAGGCCGTGCCGAAGGATGAGATGTCCAGAAATTCCATTTCGATCCAGATGTATCTATGAAGAGAACCACAATACTTGGGCACCATATGTCGCCCTGAATCTTTGATACCCATCTTGGTGCGCAAGGTATGGAAGATATTTGTGAAATCTGGCACTGCTTGGTCTCTTTCTTGCTGCAGTGTGGTCCATTTGGTATACAAGTCATCATAACTTCCAACAGGGTAGTATTGTTCCTTAATAGCATCCCTTAAGGATTCCCAGGTGGTCGCAACTGTAAATAATGAGGGTTCCTCTATTTCCTTTTTCTCACAGAAAGTTTCCCACCAATCTTTGACACGGGGAACAACTTTGAGGAGTGAAAAAGTAATCTTTTCTCTATTCGAAAAGTTATGTACAAAAAAATACCCTTCTAGTAGATTCAACCACTTTTCTACAACATCTGCGTCGATCTGACCTTAAAATATAGGAATATCAAAGTTTATTTGTACCTTGAAGGAGGAGGTGCCTCCGCTCGAAGAAGATGCATCGCCTGTTGGTAGTCACCGAAGGATTTGCGTGAAATTATGCATCATCTCATTCCTCTATTGCATGAAGGCTTCCTCAATCAACAGTTTGAAAGGATCTCCTGTCCCATCATCATTTGTTTCTCCTTCCATGAGAGGTCTCTTGGGTGTGCGAGAGATTTTCTCCTCAAGAGAAACAAGCTCGCAACCTAACTCTTTGTACTCCAACCTCGTTGGGGACATGCATTAAGAGGACAAGGAGAAGACCACTCTGATTCCACTGATCCGGATTTTATGAGAAGAACGAAATGACTACATATTTTTACCAGATGATTAACACAGAATAACAGAGATACAATAAAACAGGTTTTCTATTCAATAATGAAATAAACTGACACTGTAAAATGCAGCGGAAAACAAGCTTGCTGGAATGGTGGCGGCTTATCTCTAAGAAGAGATGTGACGGTTGCGCTTATTCGCAAGAAGATGATTAGAACGAGGATCTCAAGGAATTTTTACAATAAATAGGAGTTTCAAAAACCCTAAACATCCAAAAACCTAACCCTAGGTGATGAAGCGCCAAAAGTCATGTGGGTCCCGTTTGGGTAAGTCAGTACATCAACTTACCGGGGTCGTAACTTTTGTATACGATCTCCGTTGTAGGCGTATGATAGCCCATTGGAAGGATCTATCCGAGGAATACAACAGTTTCAAAAAATGTTTTATGATGACATTTTGGGATCGCAACATACCCCAAAAAATGTCGTTTAGGGCCTCAAAACGACTCCGGAAGTTCAGGACCCGAAAAACTGTTAAAAATAGTAAATTATCAAAATTGCTAGAAAGTTGTTTTTAGCCAGCTGGAAAGGTGGGTGGCCATCGATATCAACTTGGATAAATCCTCCCTCCTTAGGAAGAAATGGTCTCCATTGCCTTGAGTTCCCCCATCAGATGAAGAAATTATTGCTGAATTTGGCCCTGGGTGAGCCACTTGCCTTGGTGCAGGAGCTGCCCTGCTTTGACGACTCAAAAAAGATGGATCCTTTGTTGTTGAGTGCCCTTGATTTGTGTGTCCACAATCTGATCACTGGATTGCTATTGTATGCAGTCGGGGTTGAGCTCTGTTGGTGTCAGATGTTCTGCGATGTCTGAGGTGTCCAACAATGGTGGAAAATAAGGCTGAAGGAGGTCCACGTTGAACACTGGGTGAATGCCAAGGGAAGGAGGAAAGTTGAGCTCAAAATCATTATCCCCCACAGCCTTAGTGATGGTGTACAACCCATAATGGAGTGGGTGAAGCTTCTGATAGGGTCCTATAAGGTATTCTTTCTGCAAGTGAAACCAAACATTGTTGCCCACCTGAAACTTATGTGGAACCCGATGTTGATCATGGCGCTGCTTGTACTTGTCATTGGACTTCTGTAGGATATCCTGAACCTATTGGCAGATGTGCTGGATCCTCTCAATGAACCAAGTGGCTTTGTTAGCCTCAGTTGGAGTAGGAGAGGAGTTGGTTGAGGTGTCCGCAAGGGGAAGTGCAACATCTATGGGACCCAATGTTGGGGCCGACCCCATGAAAATTTATTCTTACCACCACCCCTGGTTATTTGGCTGAGGGCCCATGTAATATGGGAGAATCCCAACACAAACCTGTGGTATAAATTGGCAAGGCCCAAGAAGGTCTGAAGCTTTGTGAGTGTGGTTGGGGATGGCCAATCATGGATGACTTGGATCTTGGCTAGATCCACATGTACACCATGTTTATCAATGATGTAGCCTAGGTAATTCACCTTTTCCATGTCGAAAGAGCATTTTTCCAAGTTGGCGTATGGCTTGTGCTGCCGCAGGGTGTGCAAAACCTACTGAATATGCTGCAAGTGTTTGGCCCAAGTCTTGCTGTAAATGAGAATGTCATCCAAATACACCACTACAAAAGTATTGGTGAATGGTTGCAAGATATCGTCCATCATCCTCATGAAAGTGGTTGGAGAATTTGTCAGACCAAAGGGCATGACCAACCATTCAAAAAGGCCTTGCTTTGACTTGAAGGTGGTCTTCCATACATCTATCTGTTCTATCGGGACCTGGTGGTAGCCAGACTTCAGATCAATCTTACTGAAGTATTTGGCCCCCATGAGTTGATCAAGGAGGTCGTTGATTCGGGGAATTGGGTACCAGTTTCTAACTGTGATTTTATTCAGAGCTCGATAATCAATGCAAAGTCGTAAGGTTCCATCTTTCTTCTATACCATCATGATTGAACTCCCACAAGGTGATGAGATGGGACAGATGTGCCCTTTATGGAGAAATTCTTGGATCTGTCACTTGATCTCCTCATTCGCTAACAGAGAGCGGTGGTAGACTGGCACATTGGGCAGTGGTGCGTCGGGGGTCATATCGATGGGGTGCTTGAACTGGAAGTGCAGAGGTACCCCGGTAGGTGAGGAGAAGATATCTGAGTATTCTTCCACGACCTTATCTACTTGCTTCTAATATGTGGAGATATCGGTCACAGAGACCCTGGATGTGGCTCTGATTTTTCTCTCATTTTGAGAGCGAATCACAAAGAAGAAAAACTTCCCCGTCCGAGAGTTGACCTTCCTGCATTGCTTAGCAGAGATCAAGGAAATAACACTAGGTGGGACAACCTCGGGTATCCTGTACAATTTCCTGTTCAAAGTAATAATAACACTATGAGGCCTAGACTCATATACAACATGATGTTTCCATAAATGAGGTTGGCCCAAAAGAACATCACAAATTTCGAGAAGAGAAACATCACACAATACCTCGTCTTTGAAGGGCTTGATGCCATACGATAGTTGACACTATTGGATGACGTGAAGATCACTTCCTTGGCGGAGCCATCCAATGGTGTAGGGTTGTGGGTGCGACATTGTTGACAGGGCCAGTCACTTGAAAACCTCTACTGAGATGAGGTTCTTCTGGCTACCACTGTCAATGATTAAGTGCAGTGGGGTGCCTTTTACCCATATTTTTGAATGGAATAGGCACTCTTCTTCTTCTTTCTCATCTAGTTCACCATGTTGGAGCTTGGTGGTAGCAACGGTGGCACTGGGTTCCACGTCAATGATCCATCTTCCCCTTTCTAGTTCTGACTCACAGTCAGAACCTGCATCTAATTCAGAGGCTTTCACTTCGGCCAGCAGTGTCTTCTTTGAGCGATAGTAAACAGTGTTATGCCAAGGGCTCTTATGAGAGTCACACCACTTCCTGGTATCTTTCTTTGTCTTTCCAGTGTCCTTCATTGTTTGCGGCTTGGACTAGTTTTCCTGATATTGTCCATATTTTCTTTGTCCTTTGTTATGTGGGTTGGGGCCACCCTTTCCTGGCTTTTGTTATGCGGGGTTCCCCAGCCCAAATTGTCGCATCTTTTGTTTGAGATTTTGCTCGATTTTGATGGCATATCGGTAGGCCGCGACCAAGGATGAGATGTCTAGAAATTCCATTTTGGTCTGGATGTATCTATGAAGAGCACCACAATACTTGAGCACCATATGTCGCTCTGAATCTTTGATACCCATCTTGGTGCGCAAGGTATGGAATATATTTGTGAAATCTGACACTGCTTGGTCTCTTTCTTGCCGCAGTGTGGTCCATTTGGTATACAAGTCATCATAACTTCTGACAGGGTAGTGTTGTTCCTTAATAGAATCCCTGAAGGATTCCTAGGTGGCCGCAACTTTAAATAATGAGGGTTCCTCTATTTCCTTTTGCTCACAGAAAGTTTCCCACCAATATTTGACATGGGGAACCGCTTTGAGGAGTGCAAAAGTAATCTTTTCTCTATTTGAAAAGTTATGGACAGAAAAATATCCTTCTAGTAGATTCAACCACTTTTCTACAGCATCTGCATCTATCTGACCTTCAAATATAGGAATATCAAAGTTTATTTGTACCTTGAAGGGGGCGGTGCCTCTGCTAAAAGAAGATGCATCGCCTATTGGTAGTCACTGAATTATTTGTGCGAAATTATCCATCATCTCGTTCCTCTGTTGCATGAGGGCTTCCTCAATCAATAGTTTGAAAGGATATCCTGTCCCGTCATATTTCTTTTCTCCTTATATGAGAGGTCGCTTGGCTGTGCAAGAGATTTTGTCCTCAAGAGAAACAAGCTCAAGACCTAACTCTTTGTACTCCAATCTCGTTGGGGACATGCATTAAGACGATAAGGAGCAGACCGCTCCGATTCCACTGATCTGGATTTTATGAGAAAAATGAAATGAATACAGATTATTACTAGATGCTTAACACAAAATAACAGAGATACAGTAAAACTGGTTTTCTATTCAATAATGAAATAAGCTGAAACTGTAAAATGCAACAGAAAACAAGCTTGCTGGAATGGTGGCGGCTTATCTCTGAGAAGAGATGTGACGACTGTGCTCATTCACAAGAAGATGATTACAATGAGGCTCTCAAGGGATTTTTACAATAAACAAAATTTTCAAAAACCCTAAACATCCAAAAACCTAACCCTAGGAGATGAAGCGCCAAAAGTTATGTGGGCCCCGTTTGGGTAAGTTAGTACATCAACTTCCCGGGGTCGTAACTTTTGCATTCAATATCCGTTTTAGGCGTATGATAGCCCATTGGAAATATCTATCCGAGGAATACAACAGTTGCACAAAATTAATCATGATGATATTTTGCGACCGCAACATACCCCAAAAAACTTCGTTTAGGGCCTCAAAACTTCTCCAGAAGTTCAGGACCCGAAAAACTGCTAAAAATAGTAAATTATCAAAATTGCTAGAAAGTTGTTTTGAGCCAGCTAGAAAGGAAAGGAGGAATGTTGAGCTCAAAATAATTATCCCCCACAACCTTGGTGATGGTGTACAACCCATAATGGAGTGGACGAAGCTTCCGATAGGGTCCTGTACGACGTTCTTTCTGCAAGTGCAACCAAACTTTGTTGCCCACATGAAACTTATGTGGAACCCGATGTTGATCATGGCACTTCTTGTACTTGTCATTGGACTTCTGTAGGATATGATGAACCTATTGGTGGATGTGCTGGATCCTCTCATTGAACCGGGTGGCTTTGTCAGCCTCAGTTGCAACAGGAGAGGAGTCGGTCAAGGTGACCGCAAGGGGAAGTGCAACATCTATGGGACCCAATGGTTGGAATCCCAACCCCACCTAAAAGGGGTTGTGGTTGCTTGAGCTATGCAGGGCTCGGTTGTAGCTATGCTATACATAGGCAAGAGTCTCATCCGATGTGTGAGGGTGATTGGAATTATACATGCGCAGGATATGCACGATCATTGAATTTACGACCTCGGTTTGGCCATCTATCTGGTGGTGGAAGGTCGTGGATTTGGTGAGCTTGGTGTCTAATAGTGACCAAAGGCTCAACCAGAATGTGATGAGAAATCGACTGTCCTGATCTGATACAATGGTTTGTGGGATTCCAAAATGTACCCAGACTCATTAAATGAAGATCTTGGCAGTGGCTTATGATGTGATGCTCTTCTTACATGCAAACAAAATCGCCATCTTAGAAAAGCGATCAACAACCACAAAAACACAGTCATTTCCCTACCTGGTGGATGGGAGGCCTGACATGTAGTCCATTGAGATGGATTCCCATGGTCTGTCAGTAGTCGGAAGAGGCATGTATAGGCCTTGTTTCTTAGTGGTTGGTTTGGCAATAATGCAGGTAGTGCAAGACCTTATATACTTGCTGACCTCTTGTCAAAGTTTTGGCTAGTAGAAATGTGTTTGTAGCATCTCCACTATCTTTTCAACGCGGAAGTGTCCTGCCACCCGATTGTAGTGGGCTTCCTAGATCAGCTTCGTGAGCTTGATTGATAGAACATAGATATGGCCCAGACGACACAACAACCCATCCTGAATATGGAAATTATCGACCACTGCCTTTGCACCCAACATTTGGCAGGTGGTGGCGAATTCTGGGTCTGTACCATAGAGTTGGGGCCATCCAGAGGTATCATGGCCACAAGAGTCTAACACTGTGGTGAGTGTCGCGACTGGTGGTCTGATGAGGCAATCAACGATGCGATTGGTGCTTCTTCATTTATACTTGATGTTGAGGTGGAATTGCTGCAAGTATGTGGAACACTTTTGATGGCAATCATTCTGTAATTTTCCTTGTGTCTGCATGAACTGCAGTGGCTTATGATCAGTGTGGATGACTGTCTCTCTCCCAAGAATGTAATGTCTCCATTGGCGGCAAGCTTGCACAATGGAGTACATTTATTTGTCATAAGTAGGGTACTAATGGAAAAAATATAATAGTGTCTCACTATGATAGGCCACGGGGTGGTCGTGTTGCATGAGAACGACACCCATATCATAGTCTGAAGCATTAGTCTCAATCTGAAAGGGTTGCTACAGGTCTGGTAGTGAAAGTACTGGGGATGAGCACAAGCGCTACTTCAAATCATTGAACGCTTGTTGTTGGGGCCAACTCCACGAAAATTTCTCCTTACCACCACCCCTGGTTATTTGGCTGAGGGCCCATGAAATATGGGAGAATCCCAACACAAACCTGTGGTATACATTGGCAAGGCCCAAGAAGCTCCAAAGCTCAGTGAGTGTGGTTGGGGCTAGCCAATCATGGATGACTTGGATCTTGGCTAGATCCACATGTATGCCATGTTTATCAATGATGTAGCCTAGGTAATGGAACTTGTCCATGTCGAAGGAGCATTTTTCCAAGTTGGCGTATAGCTTGTGCTACCGTAGGGTGTGCAGAACCTGTTGAATATGCTGCAAGTGTTCGAACCAAGTATTTTTGTAAATGAGAATGTCATCCAGATACACCACTACAAAATTATTGGTGAATGGTGACAGGATATTGTCCATCATCCTCATGAAAGTGGCTGGAGCATTTGTCAGACCAAAGGGCATGACCAACCATTCAAAAAGGCCTTCCTTTGACTTGAAGGCGGTCTTCCATACATCTTTCTGTTCTATGGGGACCTGGTGGAACTGGGTTCCATGTCAATGATCCATCTTCCCATTTATGAATCTGAATTAGAGTCAGAAACCACATTTGATTAAGAGGATTTCACTTCAGCCACCAGCGTCTGCTTTGAGCGGTAGTCAACAGTGTTATGTCAAGGGCTCTTATGGAAGTCGCACCACTTCCCGGTATCTTTCTTTGTCTTTTCGGTGTCCTTCTTTGCTTGCGGCTTGGACTGGTTTTCCTGATACTATCCATATTTGTTCTATCATTTGTTCTATAGGTTGGGGCTGCCCTTTCCTGTCTTTTGTTGTGAGGGGTCCCTCGACCCAAATTGTCGCATCTTTTGGTTGAGCTTCTGCTCGATTTTGGCGGCATATCGGTAGGCCGTGCCCAAGGATGATATGTCCATAAATTCCATTTCGATATAGATGTATGTATGCAGAGCACCATATGTCACTCCAAATATTTGATACACAGCTTGGTGGACAAGGTATGGAAGATATTTGTGAAATCTAGCACTGCTTGGTCTCTTTCTTGCCGCAGTGTGGTCTATTTGGTATACAAGTTGTCATAACTTCTGATAGGGTAGTATTGTTCCTTAATAACATCCTTGAAGGATTCCCAAGTGGATGCGACTATAAATAATGAGGGTTCCTCTGTTTCCTTTTTCTCACAGGAGGTTTCCCACCAATCTTTGACATGGGGAACGACTTTGAGGAGCACAAAAGTAATCTTTTCTCTATTTGAAAAGTTATGGACAGAAAAATACCCTTCTAGTAGATTCAACCACTTGTCTACAACATCTGCGTCTATCTGACCTTCAAATATAGGAATATCGAAGTTTATTTGTACCTTGAAGGGGGTGGTGCCTCCGCTCAAAGAAGATGCATTGCCTGTTGGTAGTCGCCGAAGGATTTGCACGAAATTATCCATCATCTCGTTCCTCTGTTGCATGAGGGATTCCTCAATAAACAATTTGAAAGGATATCCTATCCTGTCATCTTTCTTTTCTCCTTCCATGAGAGGTCGCTTGGGTGTGAGAGAGATTTTGTCCTCAAGAGAAACAAGCTCGAGACCTAACTCTTTGTACTCCGACCTCGTTGGGGACATGCATTAAGATGACAAGGAGAAGACCGCTCTGATTCCACTAATATGGATTTTATGAACAGAACGAAATGACTACAGATTATTACCAGATGCTTAACACATAATAACAGAGATACAATAAAATTGGTTTTCTATTCAATAATGAAATAAGATGAAACTGTAAAATGCAACAGAAAACATGCTTGCTAGAGTGGTGGCGGATTATCTCTGAGAAGAGATATGACAGATGCTCTCATTTTCAAGAAGATGATTACAATGAGGCTCTCAAGGCCTTTTTACAATAAACAGGAATTTCAAAAACCCTAAACATCCAAAAACCTAACTCTAGGAGATGAAACGCCAAAAGTCATGTGGGCCCCGTTTGGGTAAGTCAATACATCAACTTCCCGTGGTCGTAACTTTTTTATAGGATCTTTGTTTTATGCGTATGATAGCCCATTAGAAAGATATATCCGAGGACTACAACAGTTGCAAAAAATTTCTTATGATAATAATTTGCGATCGCAACATACCCCAAAAAACGTCATTTAGGGCCTCAAAATGGCTCTGGAAGTTCAGGACCCGAAAAACTGCTAAAAATAGTAAATTATCAAAATTGCTAGAAAGTTGTTTTGAGCCAGCTGGAAAGGTGGGTGGCCACCGATATCCACCTGGATCAATCCTCCCTCCTTAGGAAGCAATGGTATCCATTACGTTGATTTACCCCTTGAGATGAGAAAATTTCTGCTGAATTTGGCCCCGGGTGAGCCACTTGCCTAGGTGCAGGAGTTGCCCTGCTTTCACGACTCGATAAAGATGGATCCTTTGTTGTCGAGTGCCCTTGATCTATGTGTCCATAATATGATCACTGGATTCATATTGTATGCAGTCAAGGTTGAGCTCTGTTGGAGTCAGCTGTTTTGCGACGTCTGAGGTGTCCAATAATGGTGGGAAATAAGGCCGAAGGAGGTCCACGTTGAACACTAGGTGAATGCCAAGGAAAGGAGGAATGTTGAGCTAAAAATAATTATCCCCCACAACCTTCGTGATGGTGTATGACCCATAATAGAGTGGGAGAATCTTCCGATGGGGTCCCGTAAGGCGTTCTTTCTACAAGTGCAAGCAAACTTTGTCACCCACCTGAAACTTATGTGGAACCCGATGTTGATCATGGCGCTGCTTGTACTTGTCATTGGACTTATGTAGGATATCTTGAACCTGTTGGTAGATGTACTGGATCCTCTGAATGAGCTGGGTGGATTTGTCAGCCTCAGTTGGAGCAGGAGAGGAGTTGGTCGAGGTGACCGCAAGGGGAAGTGCAACATCTATGGGACCCAATGGTTGGAATCCCAACCCCACCTGAAAGGGTCTATGGTTGGTTGAGCTATGCAGGGGTAGGTTGTAGCTATGCTCGACATAGGGAAGACTCTCATCCCATGTGTGAGGGTTTTTGGAATTATACATGCATAGGATATGCATGATCATTCTATTTATAACGTGATTTTGGCCATCGGTTTGGGGGTGGAAGGTCATGGATTTGGTGAGCTTGGTGTCCAGCAGTGACCAAAGGATTGACCAAAATGTGCTGAGAAATTGACTGTCCCGATCTGATACAATGGTTTGTGGGATTCCAAAATGTACCCAGACTTGTTCAAAGAAGAGCTTGGCAGTGGATTCTGCTATGATGCTCTTCTTGCATGCAACCAGAATCACCATCTTAGAAAAGCGATCAATAACCACAAAAACACAGTCATTTCCCCGCTTGGTGGATGGGAGGCCCGACTTATAGTCCATTGAGATGGATTCCCATGGCCCGTCATGAGTTGGAAGAGGGGTGTACATGCCCTATTTCTTATAGGTTGGTTTGACAATAAAGCAGGTAGTGCAAGACCTGATATACTTGCTGACCTCATGTCAAATTTTTGGCCAGTATAAATGTGTTTGTAGCATCGCCACTGTCTTTTCGATGCCGAATTGTCCTGCCACCCGACTGTAGTGGGATTCCTAGATCATATTTTCTTTCTCACTTGATGGAACACATATATGGCCCATACGACACAACAACCGATCATGAAGATGGAAATGATCGACCACTGCCTTTGCACCCAACATTTGGTAGGTAGTGGCGAAGTTTGGGTCTGTCTCATAGAGTTGGGGCCATCAAGAGGTCTCATGGACACAAGAGTCTAGCACTGTGGTGATTGCGATGACTAGTGGTCTGTTAATGCATTCAACGACGCGGTTGGTGCTTCCTGTTTTATAGTTGATCTTGAGGTGGAATTGCTGCAAGTATGTGTACCACTTTTGATGGTGGTCATTCTATAATTTTCCTTGTGTCTGCATGAACTGTAGTGGCTTATGATCAGCATGGATGACTATCTCCATCCCAAGAATGTAATGTCTCCACTGGCGGAAGGCTTGCACAATGGAGTACATTTCTTTGTTGTAAGTAGGGTACTTACGGAGACCATACGATAGTGTCTCGTAATGATAGGCCATGGGGTGGCCGTGCTGCATGAGAATGACACCCACAACATAGTTTGAAGCATAAGTCTCAATCTCAAAGGTCTGCTGCAGGTCTGGTAGTGAAAGTACTAGGGCTAAGCACAAGCTCTGCTTCAAATCATCAAACACTTGCTGTTGGGGCTGACCTCACTCAAATTTTTCCTTACCACCACCCTTGGTTATTTGGCTGAGGGCCCATGCAATATGGGAGAATCCCAACACAAACCTGCGGTAGAAATTTGTAAGGCCCAAGAAACTTTGAAGCTCAGTGAGTGTGGTTGGGGATGGTCAATCACAGATGACTCTAATCTTGGTTGGATCCACATGTACGCCATGTTTATCAATGATGTATACTAACTAATGGACCTTGTCCATGTCGAAGGAGCATTTTTCCAAGTTGCTGTAAATGAGAATGTCATCCAGATACACCACTACAAAAGTATTGGTGAATGGTTGTAGGATATCGTCCATCATCCTCATGAAAGTGGTTGGATCATTTTACAGACCAAAGGGCATGACCAACCATTCAAAAAGGCCTTCCTTTGACTTGAAGGTGGTCTTCCATACATATGTCTATTCTATCGGGACCTAGTGGTAGCCAGACTTCAGATCAATCTTACTAAATTATTTGGCCCCCATGAGTTGATCAAGGAGGTTGTCGATTCGGGGAATCGAGTACCGGTTTCTCACTGTGATTTTATTCAGAGCCCGGTAATCAATGCAAAGTTGCCAGGTTCCATCTTTATTTTGTACCAGAACGATTGGGTTCCTGCAAGGTGATGAGCTAGGATGGATGTTCCCCTTGTGGAGCAATTCTTGGATCTGTCTCTTGCTCTCCTCATTCTCTAACAGAGAGCGGCAGTAGACTGGTCCATTGGGCAACAGTGCTCTAGGGGTCAGTTCGATGGGCTCCTTGACCTGGCAGTGAAGAGGTACCTCGGTAGGTGAGGAGAATATATCTGATTATTCTTCCACAACCTTATCTACTTGCTTTTGCTGTGTGGAGAGGTCGGTTGCAGAGACCCTGGATGTGGCTGTAATTTTTCTCTCATTCTGAGAGCGAATCACTAAGAAGATAAACTTCCTCGTCTAAGATATGACCTTCTTGCATTGCTTATCAGAGATCAAGGAAATAACACTAGGTGGGACAACCTCGGGTATCCTATACAATTTCCTGTTCAAAGTAATAATAACACTACGAGGCCTAGACTCATATACAACATGACATTTCCATAAATAAGGTTGGCCCAAAAGAACATCACAAACTTCGAGAGGAGCAACATCACACAATACCTAGTCTTTGAAGGGCTTGATTCTATATGACAGCCGACACTGTTGGCTGACGTGAAGATCGCTTCCTTGGCAGAGCCTTCCACTGGTGTAGGGTTGTGGGTGAAACATTCTTGATAGGGCCAGTCGCTTGACGACCTCTGCTGAGATGAGGTTCTTCTAGCTACCACTATCAACGATGAAGTGAAGTGGGGTGCCTTTTACCCACATTTGTGAATGGAAGAGGTGCTCTCCTTCTTCTTTCTCGTTTGGTTCACCATGCTGGAGCTTGGTGGTAGCAACAGTGTCACTGGGTTCCACGTCAATGATGCATCTTCCCCTTATTTTTTCTGACTCAGTGTCAGAACCTGCATCTGATTCAGAGGCTTTCACTTCATCCACCAGCATCTGCTTTGAGTGGCAGTCAACAGTGTTATGCCAAGGGATCTTATGGAAGTCACACCACTTCCCAGTATCTTTCTTTGTCTTTTCAGTGTCCTTCCTTGCTTGTGGCTTGGACTGGTTGTCCTGATACTGTCCATATTTTCTTTGTCCCTTGTTTTGTGGGTTGGGGCCACCCTTTCCTAGCATTTTTTGTGAGGGGTTCCCCGACCCAAATTGTCGCATCGTTTGTTTGAGCTTCTGCTCGATTTTGATGGCATATCGGTAGGCTGCACCCAAGGATGAGATGTCTATAAATTTCATTTCAGTCTGGATGTATCTATGCAGAGCACCATGATACTTGAGCACCAGATGTCACTCTGAATCTTTGATACCCATCTTGGTGCGCAAGTTATGGAAGATATTTGTGAAATCTGGCACTGCTTGGTCTCTTTCTTGTCGCAGTGTGGTCCATTTGGTATACAAGTCATTATAACTTCCGACAGGGTAGTATTGTTCCTTAATAGTATCCTTGAAGGATTCCCAGGTGGTCGTGAATGTAAATAATGAGGGCTCCTCTATTTCCTTTTTCTCACAGAAATTTTCCCACCAATCTT
The DNA here is from genome assembly GCA_009831015.1 of Picea engelmannii. NCBI lineage: Eukaryota > Viridiplantae > Streptophyta > Pinopsida > Pinales > Pinaceae > Picea > Picea engelmannii. The sequence continues at coordinate 1,279,882 of ML779490.1, read as the reverse complement.
TGACATTGGGAACGACTTTGAGGAACGCAAAAGTAATCTTTTCTCTATTCGAAAAGTTATGGATATAAAAATACCCTTCTAGTAGATTCAACCACTTGTCTATGGCATCTGCCTCTATCTGACCTTCAAATATAGGAATATCAAAGTTTATCTATACCTTGAAGGGGGCGGTGCCTTCGCTCGAAGAAGATGCATCACCTGTTTGTAGTCGCCGAAGGATTTGTGAGAAATTATCCATCATCTCGTTCCTCTATTGCGCGAGGGATTCCTCAATCAATAGTTTTAAAGGATCTCTTTTTCTGTCATCTTTCTTTTCTCCTTCCATGAGAGTTCGCTTGGGTGTGTGAGACCTTTTGTCCTCAAGAGAAACAAGCTCAAGACCTAACTCTTTGTACTCCGCCCTCATTGGGGACATGCATTAAGACGACAAGGAGCAGCCCGCTCTGATTCAACTGATCCGGATTTTATGAGAAGAATGAAATGAATATAGATTATTACCAAATGATTAACACATAATAACAGAGATACAATAAAACTGGTTTTCTATTCAATAATGAAATAAGATGAAACTGTAAAATGCAGCGGAAAACAAACTTGCTGGAATGGTGGCAGCTTATCTCTGAGAAGAGATGTGACAGCTACGCTCATTCGTAAGAAGATGATTACAATGAGGCTCTCAAGGAATTTTTACAATAAACAAGAGTTTCAAAAACCCTAAACATCCAAAAACCTAAGCCTAGGAGATGAAGCGCCAAAAGTCATGTGTGCCCCGTTTGGGTAATTCAGTACATCAACTTCCCGGGGTCGTAACTTTTGCATACAATCTCCGTTTTAGGTGTATAATATCCCATTGGAAAGATATATCCGAGGAATACAAAAATTGCACAAAATTTCTCATGATGAATACTTTTGAACGTAACACACCCCAAAAAACGTTGTTTAGGGCCTCAAAATGGCTCTGGAAGTTCAGGACCCGAAAAACTGTTAAAAATAGTAAATTATCAAAATTGCTAGAAAGTTGTTTGAGCCAGATGGAAAGGTGGGTTTCCAGCGACATCCACCTGGATCAATCCTCCCTCCTTAGGAAGAAATGGTCTCCATTGCGTTGAGTTTCCGCATTATATGAGGAAATTTCTACTGAATTTGGCCCCGGGTGAGCCACTTGCCTTGGTGGAGGAGTTGTCTTGCTTTGACGACTCGATAAAGCTAGATCCTTTGTTTTTGAGTGCCCTTGATCCGTGTTTCCAAAATATGATCACTGGATTCCTATTGTATGCATTCGGGGTTGAGCTCTTTTGGTGTCAACTGTTCTGCGACATCTGAGGTGTCCAATAATGGTGGGAAATAAGGCCGAAGGAGGTCCACGTTGAACACTGGGTGCATGCCAAGGAAAGGAGGAATGTTGAGCTCAAAATAATTATCCCCCATAGCCTTGGTGATGGTGTATGACCCATAACAGAGTGGGTGAAGCTTCTGATGGTGTCCTGTAAGACGTTCTTTCTGCAAGTGCAACCAAACTTTGTCGCCCACCTGAAACTTATGTGGAACCTGATGTTGATCATGGTGTTGCTTGTACTTGTCATTGGACTTCTGTAGGATATCCTAAACCTATTGGTGGATGTGCTAGATCCTATCAATGAACCAGGTGGCTTTGTCAGCCTCAGTTGGAGCATGAGAGGAGTCGGTCGAGGTGACCACAAGGGGAAGTGCAACATCTATGGGATCTAATGGTTGGAATCCCAACCCCACCTGAAAGGGGCTGTGGCCAGTTGAGCTATGCAGGGGTTGGTTGTAGCTATGATGGACATAGGGAAGACTCTCATCCCATGTACGAGGGTGCTTGGAATTATACATGTGTAGGATATGCACAATCATTCGATTTACGACCTTGGTTTAGCCATCTGTATGGGGGTGGAAGGCCGTGGATGTGGTGAGCTTGGTGTCCATCAGTGACCAGAGGCTCGACCAGAATGTGCTTAGAAATTGAATGTCCCGATATGATACAATGGTTTGTGGGATTCCAAAATGTACCCAAACGCGTTCAAAGAAGAGCTTGGCAGTGGCTTCTGCTGTGATGCTCTTCTTGCATGCAATCAGAATCGCCATCTTAGAAAAGTGATCAACAACCACAAAAACATAGTCATTTCCATGATTGGTGGATGGGAGGCCCGATATGTAGTCCATTGAGATGGATTCCCATGGCCTGTCAGAAGTCAGAAGAGGAGTGTACATGCCCTGTTTCTTAGTGGTTGGTTTGGCAATAGCACAAGCAGTTCAAGATCTAATATACTTGCTAACCTCCTGTCGAAGTTTTGGCTAGTAGAAATGTGTTTGTAGCATTGCCACTGTCTTTTCAATGCCGAAGTGTCCTGCCACCCGACTGTAGTGGGATTAGTAGATCATCATTTCTCACTCTCTTGATGGAACACATATATGGCCCATACGACACAACAACCCATCCTGAAGATGGAAATGATCGACCACTGCCTTCACACCCAACATTTGGTAGGTGGTGGCGAAGTCTGGGTCTGTCTCATAGAGTTGGGGCCATCCAGAGGTCTCATGGCTGCAAGAGTCTAGCAATGTGGCGAGTGTCATGACTAGTGGTCTACTAAGGCAATCAATGACACGATTGGTGCTTCATGTTTTATACTTGATGTTGAGTTGGAATTTATACAAGTATGTGGACCACTTTTGATGGTGGTCATTCTGCAATTTTCCTTGTGTCTGCATGAACTATAGTGGCTTATGATCAACGTGGATGACTGTCTCCCTCCCAAGAATGTAATGTCTCCACTGGCGGCAAGCTTGCACAATGGAGTACATTTCTTCGTCATAAGTAGGGTACTTACCGACACCATATGATAGTGTCTCGCTATGATAGGACATCGGGTGGCCGTGCTTCATGAGGATGACACCCACAACATAGTCTGAAGCATCAGTCTCAATCTCAAAGGTTTGTTGTAGGTCTGGTAGTGAAAGTACTGGGCATGAGCATAAGCGCTACTTCAAATCATCAAACACTTACTGTTGGGGCCGACCCCACTCAAATTTAGCCTACCACCACCCTTGGTTATTTGGATGAGGTCCCATGCAATATGGGAGAATCCCAACACAAACCTATGGTAGACATTGGCAAGGCCCAAGAAACTCCGAAGCTCAGTGAGTGTGGTTGGGGCTGGCCAATCATGCATGACTTGGATCTTGGATGGATCCACATGTACGCCATGTTTATCAATGATGTAGCCTAAGTAATGGACCTTGTCCATGATGAAGGATAATTTTTCCAAGTTGGCATATAGCTTGTGCTACCGCAGGGTGTGCAGAACCTACTGAATATGCTGCAAGTGTTCAACCCAAGTCTTGCTGTAAATGAGAATGTCATCCAGATACACCACTACAAAAGTATTGGTGAATGGTCGTAGGATATCGTCCATCATCCTCATGAAAGTGGTTGGAGCATTTGTCAGACCAAAGTGCATGACCAACCATTCAAAAAGGACTTCCGTTGACTTGAAGGTGGTCTTCCATACACTTGTCTATTCTATCAGGACCTAGTGGTAGCCAAACTTTAGATCAATCTTACTGGAGTATTTGGCCCCCATGATTTGATCAGTGTGGATGACTGTCTCCCTACCAAGAATGTAATGTCTCCACTGGCCGCAGGGTTGCACAATGGAGTACATTTCTTTTTCGTAAGTAGGTTACTTACAGACAATATCTGATAGTGTCTCACTATGATAGGCCATGGGGTGTCCGTGTTGTGTGAGAACAACACCCACAACATAGTTTGAAGCATCAGTCTCAATCTCAAAGGGTTGCTCCAGGTCTAGTAGTGAAAGTAATAGGGCTGAGAACAAGCGTTGCTTCAAATCATCGAACTCTTGTTGTTGGGTCCAACCCCACACAAATTTCGCCTTACCACCACCCCTGGTTATTTGGCTGAGGGCCCATGCAATATGGGATAATCCCAACACAAACCTGAGGTAGAAATTGGCAAGGCCCAAGAAGCTTGTTGATACTGAGAGGGGGGTGAATCAGTATCAAGTACAATTTAAAACCTTTTTCAACTTATACTTAAACCATTCAATTATATCCAATGAGAAATTAGAAATAGTATAAGAGTTACACCAATACACCACAATACACCATGCACAATATATGAGAAATAATCAATAGTTATTGTTCAAAGGAAGTAATGACTTCCAAAGGTAGCTACATCTTCCAAATGTAAAGGGAGGGATAAACCTCCAAGAGGAAGATACAATCCTCCAATATCAAGATAGAGTTGAACTCTCCATCCTTTCCCCTTCCTTTCACCCAAGAATATATGAGAGATAATAAAACTTTACATTAAATCATCACCATCAACCAATCATCACATAGAACCTGATAATGCTTCCTGAGACTTCTTCAATTTCTGCAATTCTTCAATTCTTAGAGTACTCTGATCCTATATATAATATTACTCAATGTATTCTCTGAAACTCCTCCAAGTTTCACTCCTTGAATCCTCCCCAAAAATAATTTATAGAAAGAATGGTAGACTTTATTCAATTCTGGTCTATTCAGGAGACATAACTTGTACAGAATGCCCCACGCTCAATATTTAACATCCAATTCTAAAACTCACACACAAGAAACTACCACCCATACTATTTCCAATTAAATTTGTCTCACATCATTTGGATTCTCGATGAAGAAGTTACGACTCTTTTACCTAAAACACCTGTTTATTGACTAGATTCAGGATTGGTCACGAACCCTATCTTCCACAGAGTGTATCTCCATAATTATAGCGAATCAATAGCTGAAATTTTTACCAGAGGTACCTTCATATGTTTAATCAATACCATAGCGATTTCACCATCTGAATTGTTCTATAAAAAAGTTTATAGCAAAAATGGTAAGATGACCTAAAAATAACATACCTTAGAACACATCACCAAAAGACTTCATCCTCCCTTGAAATCCGGCCTTCTTTACTTCTTATTTCCTCTGAAATTAGACTTGTATCAAAACAAATGTATAATTCTGTTTATTTATACCATTTATGTCACTTCATTTGAACATTAAGGCCGACCTGACACTTTCTTATTTTGTAATTCTTTTCTTTCATTATCTTCAGGGCCTACATGTACTTTCTTCTTCAATTCACTTTGTCATCTTCAAAATTTCATTTCTCCTCAACCATGAGGATCCACGTGACGTGAAACATACCAATGGAAACAACATGATGTATAGTATCCATTCATGGGTGTTGTATATGCATGTGCATTTTCCTTCATGTCCAAATACCTTTATCAGTCTTGCGGTCCAAAACCCATGACTAGGGTTGACATCAATGACAACAACCAATCTTCCAAAAATCTCCCCCTTTGTCATTGATGGAAACACTCATGCTCCCCTATCATCATGATCCCAATTTCTCTCCCCCTTTGACATCAATGGCAAAGGTTAGGGCTTCTCCCCCCGAGTTTAATGGAAAAATGTAACTCTCTTCTTTGGGGCTGCTCCCCCTGAACTTGTGGCACTCAATAATACTTCATCCTTATTTTTGGTCTTTGAGACTTTTTCTTTCTTAGAATCCTTTTTTGTGTCTTCTGTCTTCTCTCTCTTCTTCATGTATAAGATGTATATGTTGTTTGGTCTTCTTGTTGCAGTTGCAACCAATCTTCCTGAGTTATTTTCTCTGATTTTATATTTTTGGGAATCAAACGTAAGAGTGTATCCTTGATCACACATTTTACTAACACCGAGTAGATTATGATTCAAGTCTTCAACCAATAGAACATTCTTTGCTTTTACTTTTTTTCTTCCAAGCTCTACTACACCTTCTCCAAGTATTTTGGTAGATGAGTCATCTCCAAATGCAACATTGCCACCCTTTCTCTTCAAGCTGATGAATTTGTCTTGAACCCTGGTCATGTGTGAAGAACATCCACTGTCTATGTATCATTCATCTTATTCTTTACATTCTTCAGCGGTCAATGCTATTCGATAATCTTCATTTTTTGGAATCACTTTCCTTCTCCATACTGTGGTTGGCATAGAGACATCTTCATTCATATATCTGCAATCTTGTGCTTTGTGACCAAGATAATTACATTTGTAGCATGCAATATTTTTGTCCATCAATGGGGAAAATGAATTATAACTTCTATTGACAAATCCATGATTATTTCCATATCTTCCATTTACACCATTCATGTTTCTTGCGTATGTGTTCCTTTCATTGATTTTGCAATTAATTGCCTTATGTCAAATTTTTTTTCAAGTATAACAATGACCAAGAAAGAAATTTTGATACCAGCTTGGAGTAAGTGTGCTTCTTTGTTATGTAGTCCATCTGGGTTCATGATCTATTATTCTGTAGTTTCCTTCATATTGATTGAATCTTCTTTGATTCTTGAAGGTAGGAGGTCTTCTTGGATATTCATCTCTTTTGTAATCATTCCTTCTTTCTAGTATCCTGGTCCACTTCTCATCAACTATCTGTGTAGCTCTTTCTTCAACCTTCTTGTTGGTATTTGCATCTTCTTTGTATGAAGTT
>ML779490.1:1237010-1273050 GCA_009831015.1 Picea engelmannii | reverse complement strand
CATTTCTTTCAATCCTTGGATGAGGACATTCAAATTCAACATGACCTACTCCTTCATAATTAAAGAAAAATAACTGACCTCTATTTTCTTCTTTGAAATCTGAGATGTTGTAATTTGCTTCAACTTCTTCTTCTTCTTCTTCTGCATCTTCCCTTACATAAAGGTCTTGTAGCTTGTCCCAAAGATATTTTTATGATGCACATGATCCCACCTTGGATTTCACTGAATCTGTCAATCCATCCAGGATGGTATCTATTGCTAATTTGTTGTTCCTTTTTGCTCCCTTCTGAGCTGCAATCTTTGGTTTCTTCAAAACATTGTATCCTGAAGCAATTGAGAACCAAACATCTGCCCCAAGAGATTTCAAGTAAGTTTCCATTCTATTACTCCAGTATTCAAAATTGCTTCCATCAAATGGTGGAATCCCATTTGGAATTTTGTCTTCCATTTCTTCTTAGGATCTTCCTTCTAGTGGTTAAACTATACTGAAGGTAACCCGCTCTGACACCAATTGTTGATACTGAGAGGGGGGTGAATCAATATCAAGTACAATTTAAAACCTTTTTCAATTTATACTTAAGCCATTCAACTATATCCAATGAGAAATGAACAATAGTATAAGAGTTACACCAATACACCACAATACACCGTGCACAATATATGAGAAATAATAAATAGTTATTGTTCAAAGGAAGTAATGACTTCCAAAGGTAGCTACAGCTTCCAAATGTAAAGGGAGGGATAAAAATCCAAGAGGAAGATACAATCCTCCAATATCAAGAGAGATTTTAACTCTCCATCCTTTCCCCTTCCTTCCACCCAAGAATATATGAGAGATAATAAAACTTTACATTAAATCATCACCATCAACCAATCATCACATAGAACCTGATATTACTTCCTGGGACTTCTTCAATTTATTCAATTCTTCAATTCTTAGATTACTCTGATCCTGTATATAATATTACTCAATGTATTCTCTAAAATTCCTCCAAGTTTCATGCCTTGAATCCTCCCCAAAAATAAGTTATAGAAAGAATGGTAGACTTTATTCAATTCTGGTCTATTCAAGAGACATAACTTGTACATAATGCCCCACGCTCAATATTTAACATCCGATTATGAAACTCACACACAAGAAACTACAGTCCATACTATTTCCAATGAAATTTGTCCCACGTCATTTGAATTATCTATGAAGAAGTTATGACTGTTTTACCTGGAACACTTTTTTATTGACTAGCTTCAGGACTAGTCACAAACCCTATCTTCCACAGAGTGTATCTCCATAATTGTAGCGAATCAAGAGATGAAATTTTTACCAGAGGTACCTTCATATGTCTTCTCAATACCATAGAGATTTCACCATCTGATTTTTTCTAGAAAAAAAGTTATAGCAAAAATGGTAAGATGACCTGAAAATAACATACCTTAGAACACATCACCAAAATACTTCATCCTCCCTTGCAATCCGGCCTTCTTTACTTCTTATTTCCTCTGAAATTTGACTTGTATCAAAATGAATGTATAATGATGTTTATTTATACCATTTATGTCACTTCATTTTAACATTAGGGCCGACCTAACACTTTCTTATTTTGTAATTCTTTTCTTTCATTATCTTCAGGGCCTACATGTACTTCCATCTTCAATTCACTTTGTCATCTTCAAAAATTCATTTATCCTCAACCATGAGGATCCACGTGACGTGCCACATACCACTGGAAACAACATGATGTATACTATCAATTCATGGGTGTTTTATATGCATTCTAATTTTCCTTCATGTCCAAATAACTTTATCAATCTTGCGGTCCAAAACCCATGACTAGGGTTGAAATCAATGACAACAACCAATATTCCAACAAAGATTCAAAGCTCAGTGAGTGTGTTTGGGGCTGGCCAATCACAGATGAATTGGATCTTGGCTAGATCCACATGTATGCCATGTTTATCAATGATGTAGCCTAGGTAATATACCTTGTGCATGCCGAAGGATCATTTTTCCAAGTTGGTGAATAGCTTGTGCTGCCGCAGGGTGTGAAAAACCTACTGAATATGCTGCAAGTGTTCGGCCCAAGTCTTGCTGTAAATGAGAATGTTATCCAGATACACCACTACAAAAGTATTGGTGAATGGTCATAGGATATCATCCATCATCCTTATGAAAGTGGTTGGAGCATTTGTCAGACCAAAGGGCATGACCAACCATTCAAAAAGTCCTTCCTTTGACTTGAAGGCGGTCTTCCATACATCTGTCTATTCTATCGGGACCTGGTGGTAGCCAAACTTCAGTTCAATCTTACTAAATTATTTTCCCCCCATGAGTTGATCAAAGAGGTCATCGATTCAGGGAATCAGGTACCGGTTTCTGACTGTGATTTTATTTAGAGCCTGGTAATCAATGCAAAGTTGCCAGGTTCCATATTTCTTCTGTACCAACACGATTGGGTTCCCGCAAGGTGGTGAGCTGGGACAGATGTGCCTGTTGTGGAGAAATTATTGGATCTATCGCTTGATCTCCTCATTCTCTAACAGAGAGCGGTGGTAGACTGGCCCATTGGGTAGCGGTGCACTAGGGGTCATATCGATGGTGTGCTTGACCTGGCAGTGCAGAGGTACCCCGGTAGGTGAGGAGAATATATTTGAGTATTCTTCCATGACCTTATCTACTTTCTTTTGCTGTGTGGAGAGGTCAGTCGCAGAGACCCTGTATGTTTCTGTGATTTTTCTCTCATTTTGAGAGAGAATCATGAAGAAGACAAACTTCCCCGTCTTAGAGATGACCTTCCTACATTTCTTAGCAGAGATCAAGGAAACTGCACTAGGTGGGACAACCTCAGGTATCCTGTACAATTTTCTGTTCAAAGTAATAATAACACTACAAGGCCTAGACTCATATACAACATGACGTTTCCATAAATAAGGTTGGCCCAAAATAACATCACAAAATTCGAGAGGAGCAACATCACACAATACCTTGTCTTTGAAGGTCTTGATGTCGTACGACAGTCGACACTATTGGCTGACATGAAGATCACTTCCTTGGCAAAGCCATCTAATGGTGTAGGGTTGTGGGTGCGACATGGTCGACAGGGCCATTCGCTTGATGACCTCTATTGAGATGAGTTTCTTTTGGCTACCACTATCAACGATGAAGTGTAGTGGGGTGTCTTTTACCCACATTTTTTAATGGAAGAGGTGCTCTCCTTATTTTGGCTCGTCTGGTTCACCATGATGGATGTTGGTGGTAGCAACGGTGGAATTGGGTTCCACGTCAATGATCTATCTTCCCCTTTATGGTTCTGACTCAGAGTCAGAACCTGCATCTGATTCAGAGGCTTTCACGTCGGCCACTAGCGTCTTCTTTGAGTGGCAGTCAACAGTGTTATGCTAAGGGCTCTTATGAAAGTCACACCACTTCTCGATATCTTTGTTTGTCTTTCCGGTGTCCTTCTTTTATTGCAGCTTGGACTGGTTGTCTTGATACTGTCCATTTTTGCTCTGTCCTTTGTTCTTTGGGTTGGGGCCACCCTTTCCTAGCTTTTGTTGTGAGGGGTTCCCCAACCCAAATTGTCGCATATTTTGTTTGAGCTTATACTCAATTTTGATGGCATATCAGTAGGCCGTGACCAAGGATGAGATATCCAGAAATTCCATTTTGGTCTGGATGTATCTATGCAGAGCACCATGATACTTGAGCACTAGACATCGCTCTGAATCTTTGATACCCATATTGGTGCACAAGGTATGGAAGATATTTGTAAAATCTGGCACAGCTTGGTCTCTTTCTTGCCGCAGTGTGGTCCATTTGGTATACAAGTCACCATAACTTCTGAAAGGGTAGTATTGTTCCTTAATAGCATCCCTAAAGTATTCCCAGGTAGTCGCAACTGTAAATAATGAGGGTTCATCTATTTCCTTTTGTTCACAAAAAGTTTCCCACCAATCTTTGACATGGGGAACAACTTTGAGGAGCAAAAAAGTAATCTTTTCTCTATTCAAAAAGTTATGGACATAAAAATACCCTTCTAGTAGATTCAACCACTTGTCTATAGCATCTGCATTTATCTGACCTTCAAATATAGGAATATCGAAGTTTATTTGTACCTTGAAGGGGGCGGTGCCTCCGCTTGAAGAAGATGCATCACCTGTTGGTAGTCGCCGAAGGATTTGCACGAAATTATCCATAATATCATTCCTCTATTGCATGAGGGCTTCCTCAATGAATAGTTTGAAAGGATTTCCTGTTCTGTCATATTTCTTTTCTCCTTCCATGAGAGGTCGCTTGGGTGTGAGAGAGCTTTTGTCCTCAAGAGAAACAAGCTTGAGACCTAAATCTTTGTACTCTGACCTTGTTGGGGACATGCATTAAGACAGCAAGGAGCAGACCGCTCTGATTCCACTGATCCAGATTTTATGAGCAGAACGAAATGACTACAGATTATTACCAGATGTTGAACACAGAATAATAGAGATACACTAAAACTGGTTTTCTATTCAATAATGAAATAAGATGAAACTGCAAAATGTAGCGGAAAATAAACTTGTTGGAATGGTGGCGGCTTATCTCTAGGAAGATATGTGATGGCTATGCTCATTTGCAAGAAGATGATTACAATGAGGCTCTCAAAGCCTTTTTACAATAAACAAGAGTTTCAAAAACCATAGACATCCAAAAACCTAACCCTAGGAGATGAAGCGCCAAAAGTCATGTGGGCCCTGTTTTTAATATACTAGATATAAAAAGTATGCAGAACAAAAATAAAATTCTAGAAATGGTAGAGTAACAGTAATATAACCAGCATAATCTCCACAATAACACATAAATGATATAAGAACAACAACATAAATAACACTTTGATTTAGAACGCAATGTTCACTTGCCTCTTCAAGGGGGAAACCTCCAGTTGAGCAACGCTTTGTTACAATAATATCCAAGCTAGGGTTTTCATACCCTCAACCCTTATTTATACTAAATATGTCTATCAAGAAAAGCATCTAGAGGAAGATCCTTCTAGAAGCGGAAGATTCTATTAGGTCTTCTTACCTCCGCCTTATTCTATTTTATTGAAAGGCCTTATTAATATTGACCTTTATTACATCCGAATATATTGCTCTACCTATGTGCGGGTTAGGACCCTAACATGTCCACCCCCTTAAAAACTGCCTTGTCCTCAAGGCTTGAGATGTGGAAACTGCTGCAGAATATTAGTTGGTTCCCAAGTGGCATCTGCTGGAGTGGTATCTTTCCACTGGACTAGCACTTCCTTGATGGTTCTCTGACGCAGGTGACGCTCATGATGGTCCAAAACTGCTTCTGGTTGTAGCCAAATGGATCCTTCTTCAACTAAATCGGGAAGGTTGGTTTGAATTTGGCACCTAGTTCCAATCACCTTCTTTAAGAAGAAATGTGAAAAATAGTATGTAGCTTCGACTGACTGGGAAGAGCTATCTGATAGGTGACTTGTCCCACACACTTGAGAAATATATAAGGACCATAAAATTTGGGTGCTAGTTTCTGACAATGCTCGGCCTTGATGAAAGTTTGCTTCTATGGTTCCAGTCACAGAAACACCTGATACCCTTCTGCAAATTGATGTTCAGAGCGACCTTGAGCTGCTTGTTTCTTCATGCGATTATGTGCCATGACCGAGTTCTCTTTGAGGGTATGAAGAATATCCTCTCGAACTGTAAGTGTTTGGTCAACTGCCTGGACCTTTGAGGTACCAGGTAAGTATGAGAGAACTGAAGGTGGCTTCTGTCCATATACTGCTTCAAAAGGAGTCATGCATGTAGCTATATGGTAGGAAGTGTTGTACCACCATTCAGATAAGGGTAATCATTGAGCCCATTGATTTTTATTTTCATAGGCAAAACACCTCAGATATGTTTCCAAACACTTGTTGACAACTTCCATTTGACCATCAGTCTGAGGATGATAAGTTGTGCTGAGATGCAATTGGATGCCCTGTAGCTTAAACAGTTCTTGCCAAAAATTGCTTGTGAAAGTTGGGTCATGATCAGAAACAATAGAGTGCGGCATGCCATGAAGCTTGAAGACCTAGTCCATGAAAATTTGAGCCACCGTGGATGCAGAAATGGGTGTTGAAGAGCACAAAAATGAGCATACTTGGAAAGGCGATCCACAACCACCATTATGAATGATTTATTTCCCGATTTGGGTAAGCCAGTAATAAAGTCCATAGAGATATCCTTCCAAATAGCAGGTGGAATCAGAAGCGGTTGTAGTGTGCCCAGAGATTTGACTATTTCTCCCTTGTTGCGTTTACACACATCACATTCAACGACAAAATTATGGATGTCCTATTTCATACCATCCCAGAAAAAAGAACATTTGACCCTATCATAGGTTTTGGTGAACCTGAAGTGCCCCGCTGTGGGTGTAGCATGAAGCTCAGAAAGTACCATGGATTCAATATTTGATTGTTTACTTAAATACAAATGACCTTTGTATCGAAGCTCATCCTAGAGCCAAGAGTACCTTGGGGGAGCTAGAGCTTGGTTTGCAATTGCTGGATCAGATGCGAAGTTTTGGGATCTTGTAGCCATTCCTGGAAAACATCTTGGAGCCAATCTGGTACAATGAAGGAAAGAGAAAAAAGGGATCCTTCTTCTTCATATTTTCAGGACAGTGCATCTGCCACCACATTGTCTTTGTGTTTCTTGTAAATGATCTCAGAATCATATCCAAAGAGCTTAGTCACCCATTTTTTTTTCTCCGGGGAGGAAATGCATTGTTCTAGAAAGTACTTGAGGCTTTGATGGTTTATCTTAATTTGGAAACATTGCCCCAAGAGATAAGGGAGCCACAGATCAACGACATGCAGAAGTACCAACATTTTATTTTCATAGATAGGGTTTCCCAGATTCTTTTCAAATAGTTGCTTGCTGGTGAAGGCCAAAGGTCGACCCTCTTGCATAAGGAAATTGCCGATTCCTTACCCTAAGGCATCACATTCCAACACAAAGGTCTTTGTGAAATCAGGAAGGGCCAGAACCAGAGTGGTTCACATGGCCATATTCAAGGTTTGAAAAGCTTGAGCAGCGGCTGGAGTCCAAGTGAAAGAGTTCTTTTTTAGGAGAGCAGTGAGAGGTGCTGCAATCTTTCCATAATTCTTAACAAACTTGCGATAATACCCTGTTAAGCCCAGAAATCCACGTAAGATTTTGAGAGTCTTTGGGTGCGACCAGTCTTGCATAGCTTCAATCTTTTTCGAATCCACCCTGATGCCATCCTTGCCAAATAGATGACCCAAGTATTCTACTTCTGAGGCACCAAAAGCACATTTAGACTGTTTCAAGAAAAGTTGGTGCTAAGAGAGTAGATGGAGAGCTCGATCCACATGAGTAAGATGGTCTGTCCATGTTTTTCTCTAGATGAGGATATCATCAAAGAAAACTAAGACAAAATGATGGATAAAGGGATGAAAGACATGATTCATGAGGCTTTGGAAGGTGGAGGGGGCATTACACAAGCCAAAGGGCATGACCAAAAACTCATAGTGGCCCTCATGAGTTTGAAATGCCATCTTGGGAATGTTTTCCTATTTCATACGTATCTGGTGATAGCCCGAGCGAAGATCAAGTTTAGTAAAGAATTGGGTGCCACTCAATTCATTCAGGAGGTAATCAATGACAGGAATGGGAAATTTGTCTTTAATGGTCAGTTTGTTGAGGGAATGGAAGTCAGGACACATTCTCCAAGAACCTTCTTTCTTCAGGACCATGACTACAGGAGAAGAGTATGGGCTCGTACTAGGGCGGATAATGCCTGCATTAAGGAGTTCCTGGACTATTTTCACAATTTCACTTTTTTGTGAAAAGGGGTGGCGATACAGACGGATATTGGGAGGAAGGCTTCTTGGTACAAAGGGAATGGAATGATCATAAACACTGTGGGAAGGAGGGAGTCCTTGGGGAGTGGAAAATACCATTTGATGTTTAGAAAGGAGGGCTTGGAGGTCTTGTGGCACCGGGCGTGTCTCTGTTGCTTGTATGGCATGGAGTTGGGCAATGACACTAGAATGACCTTTTTTGAGCATCTTTTCCATGCGATGGGAACTAATGACCTCAGGTGAACCAACAGTGATGCCTTGGAATTTATATTGGTGGCCTTCCTGGTCGAATTGCATGGTTAATGCCTTAAAATCCATGAGAATGGGACCCAAAGTCCTTAGCTAGTCTGCACCCAACACAATGTCACAACTGCCCATGTCAATAGCAAACATATGGGATTTTAGGTGGTAGTCATCGATTTGGAGACGCACATTTTCACAGTTCCCTCCACATTTCATGGAACCACCATTGGCAATCATGATTTGGAAATTGTTGACAGCATGGATGTAGCAATGAGTTTCTTGGGCAATGCGGCGATGAATAAAATTATGGGTGCTTCCACTATCAACCAGAATTATGACCTTCCGATGCTTGATGTAACCGATTAACTTGAGGGTTTGGGGAGAGAAGATATGAGTGAGAGCAGTGAGGGAAATGATCGGTTCCACTTCAGGAGGGTCTGAGGGAGGGGTCATGTCAGTGATTTCAGGTGACTCAGACACTAGGGGAGTTTCAACATCCTCTTTCGAAATATCCTCAGAGATGGCCATAAAAATATTTTGTTCCTTACACTTGTGGCCCGGGAAATATTGGTCATCACAATTATAAAAAAGGCCTTTGAGTTGGTGTTCATCCATTTCATCCCTGGTCAATTTTTGGATCTTTAATGGGGCAGATGGAGTAGTGGGATTTATGGGTTTAGGGCGAGGGATAAAGGAGGGTTTTCAGTTTTGAGAGGATACAACCTATTGTGCTTCTTTATCTCTTTTAGTAGACTCCACCAAACTCGAGGGTCCATCCATGAGGACATGGGCCCAAATCTCATCCTTGAGGCCACTAATAAAACTCTCTTGAAAGAAAGCATCAGTCATGCCTTCTGTTCGAAAAGCCCGTCGCTCAAAGGAAACTATGAAGTCTTCTACTATTCCTGATTGTTTCAACTTTGTCAAACAGCCCAAATGGTTGGTATCAATGTCAAAGCGTTCATAAAGCTCAGTCACAAATTGGGTCCAAGCAATATACCCTTGACGGGAAGTTTTTCTCCATTGCCACCATTGCCAATGTTCTTGATATAGATGGAGAACACCATACCGGAGTTTGGCCAAGTCATCTGTAATTTCGTATAAAGAGAAATAATGTTCCATTTGGGTTACCCAACTAGTGGGGTCCGAGCCATCAAATTTGGTCACATCCACTCATGGAAGGTGCAGGTCATGTTGAAAGTGATGGTGCTGAAAGGTATGGGAATGGGAGGAATTTTCACCTTCAATATTTTGAGGTGTGTCAGAGAAAGGGTCATCTATAGGGATCTTCAGTTTGGTGTAGAGTGATGCAAAGACAGATTCAAGTTGGTTGGTCAATTCTTGTTTGACTTCCTCCATTGAGGACTGCATGGTTGTATTTATGGTTGTATCAATGGAGGCAACATTGGCACTAATTTGTTTCACTTCTTTTTGGGTTTCGAGGAGACCAAATTGCAAGGTGTTGAAGCGAGCTTCCAGGTCTTGGCTACGGGTATGGGCCATGAGGATGGGTGAACTGAAAAGTGGTGGGCGGGGTCAAAAATTTGCCGAAAAAAGATATGGATGAATGTGATAAGGGAGAAGAGATGAATCCAATGGAATAGGTCTCAAATAATGGTGAAACAATTTCCAGACTGATGCACTACCACTCGAAGGGGTACCAATAGGGGTTACAAGGGTGGCCAACAAATGTGCGCTTAAGAACCACTTGTATTTCCTGCATGTATGAATCCCTCAACCGTGGATTTATGCACGTAATGATAGATATCTATGACTTAAAGACGTCAGAATACATTTCTACCCTGAAAAACATTTCCCACAATTTCTACAAAGGAAAGTTCTCTGATACCACTTGTAATATACTAGATATAAAAAATATGCAGAACATAAATAAAATGCTAGAAATGGCAGAATAACAATAATATAACCAGCATAATCTCCACAATAACAAAAAAATGATATAAGAACAACAACATAAATAACATTTTGATTCAGAAAGCAATGTTCACGGGCCTCTTCAAGGGGGAAACCTCCAGTCGAGCAGCGTTCTGTTACAATAATCTCCAAGCTAGGGTTTTCATACCCTCGACCCTTATTTATACTAAATATGTCTATCAAGAGAAGCATCTAGAGGAAGATCCTTCTAGAAGTGGAAGATTCTATTAGGTATTCTTACATCCACCTTATTCTATTTTATTGAAAGACCTTATTAATATTGACCTTTATTACATCCGAATATATTTCTCTACCTATGTGCAGGTTAGGACCCTAACACTGTTTGGGTAAGTCAGTACATCAACTTCCCGGGGTCGTAACTTTTTCATACGATCTTTGTTTTAGGTGTATGATAGCCCATTGGAAATATCTATCCGAGGAATACAATAGTTGCACAAAATTTCTCATGATGAAATTTTGTGACCGCAACATACCCCAAAAAACGTTGTTTAGGGCCTCAAAACGGCTCCGGAAGTTCAGGACCCAAAAAAATGCTAAAAATAGTAAATTATCAAAATTGTTAGAAAGATGTTTTGAGCCAACTGGAAAGGTGGGTGGCCACCGATATCCACCTGGATCAATCCTCCCTCCTTAGGAAGGAATGGTCTCCATTGCGTTGAGTTCCCCTATCAGATGAGGAAATTTTTGCTGAATTTGGCCCCGGGTGAGCCACTTGCCTTGGTGCAGGAGATGCCCTACTTTGATGACTCGATAAAGATGGATCCTTTGCTGTCGATTTCCATTTATCTGTGTGTCCACAATCTAATCACTGGATGCCTCTTGTATGCAGTTGGGGTTGAGCTCTGTTGGTGTCATCTATTTTGCGATGTCTGAGGTGTCCAATAATGGTGGGAAATAAGACCGAAGGAAGTTTACGTTGAACACTGGATGCATGCCAAGGAAAGGAGGAATGTTGAGCTCAAAAGAATTATCTCCCACAACATTGGTGATGGTGTATGACCCATAATGGAGTGGGTGAAGCTTCTGATGGGGTCTTGTAAGGCGTTCTTTCTGCAAGTGCAACCAAACTTTGTCGCCCACCTGAAACTTATGTGGAACCCGATGTTGATCATGGCACTGCTTGTACTTGTCATTGGACTTCTGTAGGATATTATGAACCTGTTGGCGGATGTGTTGGATCCTCTCAATGAACTAGGTGGCTTTGTCAGCCTCAGTCGGAGTAGGAGAGGAGTCGGTCAAAGTGACCATAAGGGGAACTGCAACATCTATGGGACCCAATGGTTGGAATCCCAATCCCACCTGAAAGGGGTTGTGGCCAGTTGAGCTATGCAGGGCTCAGCTGTAGCTATGCTAAACATAGGGAAGACTCTCATCCCATGTGCTAGTGTGCTTGGGATTATACATGTGAAGGATATGCACGATCATTCGATTTACGACCTCTGCTTGGCCATCTGTCTGGGGGTGGAAGGCCGTGGATTTGGTGAGCTTGGTGTCCAGCAGTGACCAGAGGCTCGACCAGAATTTGATGAGAAATTGATTGTCCTGATCTGATACAATGGTTTGTGGGATTCCAAAATGTACCCAGAATCGTTCAAAGAAGATCTTGGCAGTGGCTTCTGCTATGATGCTCTTCTTAGATGCAACCATAATCACCATCTTAGAAAAGCGATCAACAACCACAAAAACACAGTCATTTCCCCACTTGGTGGATGGGAGGCCTCACATGTAGTCCATTGAGATGGAAGAGGGGTGTACATGCCCTGTTTCTTAGTGGTTGGTTTGGCAATAACGCAGGTAGTGAAAGACCTAATATACTTGTTGACCTCCTGTCGAAGTTTTGGCCAGTAGAAATGTGTTTGTAGTATCACCATTGTGTTTTCTATGACGAAGTGTCCTTCCACCCGACTATAGTGGGCTTCCCATATCAGCTTCGCTCACTCGCTTGATGGAACACAGATATGGCCCAGACGACACAACAACCCATCCTAAGGATGGAAATTATCGACCACTGCCTTTGCACCCAACATTTGGTAGGTGGTGGAGAAGTTCGAATCTGTCTCATAGAGTTGGGGCCATCTAGAGGTCTCATGGCTGCAAGATTCTAGCACTTTGGTGAGTGTCGTGACTGGTGGTATGTTGAGGCAATCAATGATGCGGTTGGTGCTTCCTATTTTATACTTGATGTCGAGGTGGAATTGTTGCAGGTATGTGGACCACTTTTGATGGTGGTCATTCTGCAATTTTCCTTGTGTCTGCATGAACTGCAGTGGCTTATGATCAGTGTGGATGATTGTCTCCCTCCCAAGAATGTAATGTCTCCACTGGCGGTAGGCTTTCACAATGGAGTACATTTCTTTGTCGTAATTAGGTTACTTAGGGACACTATCTAATAGTGTCTCTCTATGATAGGCCACAGGCTGTGTCACATACCCACTACCTAAATCGGATTTTTCTGGTCTTCTGCCGAATCAAAACCCCTAAATATCCATGGAGGCCCAACATAAGATAGCTCTTTCTCTCTCTCTTTGTTCCCATGTGATCGCGGGTCACGATCACAGTTCAAATGAACGCAGTGTATTTCGTATTTCACGTCTAGGCGCTACGGTAATGTCAAACCGTTCGACTTTGCAACCGCCGAACCTCGACAGGGCTAGCGAATAGCCAATAGGGACGAATCCCAACAGGGCTAGAGAACAGCCAATGAGAACATGCCTCGTCACATGGTTAAGTGGAGTACAGGTGGTAGAGGGGGAAGTGCGACACGGTAGTTGACAAGATAGGAGGGGGCCCCACTTCACACGCCACACTATTCCGGACCCCCCCTGCCCCCCATTAAAGGTAGAATGGAAAGGGGGCTCCAGAATCCACCTGAGCGCCATTGATCATGATGAGTTAATCTTGACCGTTCGAGATTTGCACGTCCAATTCCAGACCCCCCCCTCACCACTAAAGGAAAAATGGCAAGGGGGCTCCAGAATGAAGCCTCAGCCGTAGATCTAGGCAGGTGGACTCTGGCCGTCCAGATCTGCTCGCTACTTACCTTAATCGCATTCACACCCCGGCTTAAAGCCGACATCTCTTCCTCACATCGGACGGTCATTACAGACCCTGAGATTCCCTGAAGGAATCTCGTCTGTTCATCAGGACTTAGCCACCTGCTATCGTCTCGTCATTATGGGTCAAGATTTATCAAAGCGAAGGTACAAATTCTTGTCAACGGAACTCCCGAATCCCCGATCCCCAATTTCTTGAAACAGGTAATCTCTCAACACATCACCTCCTTTTATCAGACAGTCCACAACTGCTTCGGGGTTTCCACCCAGGAAAGTCTCGATCCCTTGTCGCCAGGACCCCCGATCTCGCAATTCCCAATTTCCCGAAAAGGGAGATCTCATGACACGTGGCCTCCATCAATCAGACGACTCAGATCTATCACGGGGTTTTCCCCATGGAAAATCCCGAACTCTTGTCAACAGGAATCCCGATTCCGCGATTTCCGATTTCCTGAAATGGGAGATCTTACGACACGTGGCCTCCCTCAATCAGACGGTCCAGATCTATCCCGGGATTTCCATAATGGAAAGTCCCGATCTCTTGTCAACATGACTCCCGATTCCGCGATTTTCAATTTACCGAAATGGGAGATCTTACGACATGTGGCCTCCGTCAATCGGACGGTCCATATCTATCCCGGGATTTCCACAATGGAAAGTCTTGATTCACTGGGGCTTTAACCCTCAGGTATCTCCTGACAGATCCAACGACTGTCGGGTTTTTTAGCTGAGATCTGATGGCTCAGACAGATTCCTAACTTGTAGGCTCTCCCACGACCTCCTATTCATGGAAAGATCCATGGTCCGGATACTCTCATGGACCTTGGGGATCTACGGTCCCGATCTCTTCGCTATCCATGAAGTCACAGAGAGACTAAGTAGTAGGGCGTTTAACACCCTAATTTCTCCTACCAATCTAACGGTCATGTGTGACCCCAAATTTCCCGACGGGATCTTGTCCATCATTCACCACCTATCAAGATTAAGGCACTTAAATTTCCAGCTTCCTCTTACCGAATCTAATGGTCATGAGTGACCATAGATTCCCTGACAGGATCTCGTCCGTTTATCAACACCTATCAAGGTTGAGGTACTTATCCTTCCAGCTTCTTCTTCTTATCTGTCAGTCATGAGTGACCACAGACCTCCCGATGGGATCTCATCCGTCGATTTGATACCTATCAGGGATTTCTTAGGGCCTTACGCCCTCACATCCTCCTTCCAGGTTCTTGATGGGATTTTTGAGAAGGGTATCTCTATGGGGAGGTTTACCCAGGGTGTTATTTGAGGCATATAAGAGTACCTTTCTCCCACGAATCAGACACGCGGTTTGAGTTAGGTCGGTAAGCATATAAATAGTGATTTATGAAAACATAATCCAGACGTAGTCTTTCCATTATAAACATGCATCTACTAGTATTGATCAAAACATCCTACAAACATTCTTACAATGAAATCATTCACGGTTTCACAGCTTATGGGCATAATCATCAGAATAAACATATATATATATATATATATATATATATATATTTCAAGATGCCAGAGGCAAAAAAC
This sequence comes from Picea engelmannii, assembly GCA_009831015.1. NCBI lineage: Eukaryota > Viridiplantae > Streptophyta > Pinopsida > Pinales > Pinaceae > Picea > Picea engelmannii. The sequence continues at coordinate 1,258,382 of ML779490.1, read as the reverse complement.
TTATCAGAAATAACACCAGGGGTCAAGCAACTACTGAGAGGGGTGCTCGTTTCCACCCAACCGTAGGCTTAGCGACTCCCCATGGATTTACCACTAGCCACCCCCGAGATGAGACCACGATGTTGTGAGACTGTGTCTCTGTTTGCCAGTGATCAGGAGCGAAGGTTGCAATCCTTCCTCTCTGCTATCACTCACCCTGCATATCGCCAGAGTTCTCCCCTCGCGTCTTCCCCCAATCACTTCTCCCCCACGCCTTATCCTCTGGTGAGGTTGCGTGTGGCGTGATTTCCCTCGCATTGGCCAGTCATGATGGCTCTACGGATGGGCAGTTCACCTCCCCATCCCTCATCAATTCCCGAGGAGCCATCTACCTACCAGTCTGCGAGGCATTTAATTCAGGGCCAACGAGTTGCTTTTGGTTCTCCGGGCCAGTGGAGTCCAAATACGGTATTAATTATCGATGGAAGTTAACACCACCTTTCCAAGTGCCTTCCACCGCCATTGTGGTCTCGTTTTCTACACATCCCCTCTCAGCAGTCCTGCAATATAAATTCATAAGGTTATTCACATTTATTGACCTTTTCCATAAGTTCCATTCACATCACATATTCACATTTATGAGTTTTCCATAGTTCTTGGCCAGTCCAGTTATTATTACAAACTGGGGGAAACAGGGTGTTACAAGGTGGCTTTGTTGCATGAGAACGACACCCACAACATAGTCTGAAGCATCAGTCTCAATATCAAAGGGCTTTTGTAGGTATGGTAGTGAAATTACAAGGGTTGAGCACAAGCGCTGCTTCAAATAATCAAATGCTTGTTGTTGGGGCCAAACCCACACAAATTTCACCTTACCACCACCCCTGGTTATTTGGCTGAGGGCCCATGCAATATGGGAGAATCCCAACAAAAACCTGCAGTAGAAATTGACAAGGCCCAAGAAGCTCTGAAGCTCACTGAGTGTGGTTGGGAATAGCCAATCACGGATGACTTGGATATTGGCTAGATCCACATGTACGCCATGTTTATCAATGATGTAGCCGAGGTAATGGACCTTGTCCATGATGAAGGAGCATTTTTCCAAGTTGGCTTATATCTTGTGCTACCACAGGGTGTGCAGAACCTACTAAATATGCTGCAAGTCTTCGACCCAAGTCTTGCTGTAAATGAGAATGTCATCCAGATACACCACTACAAAAGTATTGGTGAATCGTCGTAGGATATTGTCCATCATCCTCATGAAAGTGGCTAGAGATTTTGTTAGACCAAAGGGCATGACCAACCATCCAAAAAGGCCTTCCTTTGACTTGAAGGCGGTCTTCCATACATCTGTCTGTTCTATCGGGACCTGGTGGTAGCCAAACTTCAGATCAATCTTACTAAAGTATTTTTCCCCCATGAGTTGATCAAGGAGGTCGTCAATTCGGGGAATAGGGTACCAGTTTCTGAATGTGATTTTATTCAGAGCCCGGTAATCAATGAAAAGTCACCAGGTTCCATCTTTCTTCTGTACCAGCACGATTGGGCTCCTACAAGGTGATGAGAAGGGATGGATGTGCCCGTTGTGGAGAAATTCTTGGATATGTCGCTTGATCTCCTCATTCTCTAACAGAGAGTGGTGGTAGACTGGCCCATTGGGCAGTGTTGCATCGAGGGTCAGATCGATGGGGTGCTTGACATGACAGTGCAGAGGTACCCCGATAGGTGAGGAGAAGATATATGAGTATTCTTCCACGACCTTATATACTTGCTTCTATTGTGTGGAGAGGTCAGTCGCAGAGACCCTAGATGTGGGTATGTTTTTTCTCTCATTCTAAGAGTGAATCATGAAGAAGACAAACTTCCCCATCTAAGAGGTGACCTTCTTGAAGTGCTTAGCAGAGATCAAGGAATTAACACTAGGTGGGACGACCTTGGTTATCTTGTACAATTTCCTGTTCAAAGTAATAATAACACTATGAGGCCTAGACTCATATACAACATGATGTTTCCATCAATAAGGTTGGCCCAAAAGAACATCAGAAACTTCGAGAGGAGAAACATCACACAATACCTCGTCTTTGAAGGGCTTGATGTCATACGACAATCGACATTGTTGGCTGATGCGAAGATCGCTTCCTTGGCAGAGCCATCCAATGATGTAGGGTTGTGGGTGCGACATTGTCGACAGGTCCAGTTGCTTGATGACCTCTGCTAAGATGAGGTTCTTTTGTCTACCACTATCAACGATGAAGTGCAGTGGGGTGCCTTTTACGCACATTTGTGAATGGAAGAGGCGCTCTCCTTCTTCTGGCTCGTCTGGTTCACCATGCTAGAGCTTGGTGGTAGCAACGGTGGCAATAGATTCCACGTCAATGATCCATATTACCCTTTCTGGTTCTGACTCAGAGTCAGAACCCACATCTGATTAAGAGGCTTTCACTTCAGCCACCAACGTCCGCTTCTAGTGACAGTCAACAATGTTATGCCAAGGGCTCTTATGGAAGTCGCACCACTTCCCGATATCTTTCTTTGTCTTTCCAGTGTCCTTCTTTTCTTGCGACTTGGACTGGTTGTCCTGATACTATCCATATTTTCTCTGTCCTTTGTTCTATGGGTTGGGGCTGCCCTTTCCTGGATTTTGTTGTGAGGGGTTCCCCATCCCAAATTGTTGCATCTTTTGTTTGAACTTCTGCTCGATTTTGATAGCATATCGATAGGCTGCGCCCAATGATGAGATGTCCAAAAATTCCATTTCGGTATGGATGTGTCTATGTAGAGCCCTGTGATACTTGAGCACCAGATGTCACTCTAAATCTTTGATACCCATCTTGGTGCACAAGGTATGGAAGATATTTGTCTAATCTGGCACTGCTTGGTCTTTTTCTTATCGCAGTGTGGTCCTTTTGGTATACAAGTCGTCATAAGTTACGACAGGGTAGTATTGTTCCTTAATAACATCCATGAAGGATTCCTAGGTGGTCGTGACTGTAAATAATGAGGGTTCCTCTATTTCCTTTTTCTCATAGAAAGTTTCCCACCAATCTTTGACATGGGGAACAACTTTGAGGAGCGCAAAAGTAATCTTTTCTCTATTCGAAAAGTTATGGACAGAAAAATACCCTTCTAGTAGATTCAACCACTTGTCTACAACATATGCATCTATCCGACCTTCAAATATAGGAATATCAAATTTTATTTGTACCTTGAAGGGGGTGGTGCCTCCACTCGAAGAAGATGCATCGCCTATTGGTAGTCGTCGAAGGATTTGCACTAAATTATCCATCATCTCGTTCCTCTCTTGCATGAGGGTTATTAAATCAATAGTTTGAAAGGATCTCCTATCCCATAATATTTCTTTTATCCTTCCATGAGAGGTCGCTTGGGTGTGTGAGAGCTTTTGTCCTCAAGAGAAACAAGCTCGATACCTAACTCTTTGTACTCTGACCTCATTAGGGACAGGCATTAGGACGACAAGGAGCAGATCGCTCTGATTCCACTGATCCATATTTTATGAGCAGAATTAAATGACTATAGATTATTACCATATTCTTAACGCAAAATAATAGATATACAATAAAACTAGTTTTCTACTCAATAATGAAATAAGATGAAACTGTAAAATGTAGCGGAAAATAAGCTTGCTGGAATGGTGGCGACTTATCTCTGAGAAGAGATGTGATAGTTGCACTCATTCACAAGAATATGATTACAATGAGGCTCTCAAGGCCTTTTAACAATAAAAAGGAGTTTCAAAAAACCTAAACATCCAAAAACCTAACCCTAGGAGATGAAGCGCCAAAAGTCATGTGGGCCCCATTTGGGTAAGTCAATACATCAAGTTCTCGGGGTCGTATCGTTTGCATACGATCTCCGTTTTATGCATATGATAGCCCATTGGAAAGATCTATCCGAGGAATACAACAATTGCACAAAATTTCTCATGATGCAAGTATGTAAGCGCATCATACCCCAAAAAACGTCATTTAGGACCTCAAAACGACTCCGAAAGTTTAGGACCTGAAAAACTGCTTAAAATAGTAAATTATCAAAATTGCTAGAAAGTTGTTTTGAGCCAGCTGGAAAGGTGGGTTGCCAACGATATTCACCTAGATCAATCCTCCTTCCTTAGGAAGCAATGGTCTCCATTGCATTGAGTTCCCCTATCACATGAGGAAATTTCTGCTGAATTTGGCCCCGGGTGAGCCACTTGCCTTGGTGCAGGAGCTACCCTACGTTGACAACTTGATAAAGCTGGATCCTTTGTTGTTGAGTGCCCTTGATCTGTGTGTCCACAATCTGATCACTTGATGCTTGTTTTATGCAGTCGGGGTTGAGCTCTGTTGGTGTCATTTGTTCTACGACGTCTGAGGTGTCAAATAATGGTGGGAAATAAGGCCGAAGGAGGTCCACGTTGAACACTGGGTGCATGCCAAGGAAAGGAGGAATGTTGAGCTCAAAATAATTATCCCCCACATCCTTGGTGATGGTGTACGGCCCATAATGGAGTGGGTGAACCTTCTGATGGGGTCCTATAAGGCGTTCTTTCTGCAAGTGCAACCAAACATTGTCTCCCACCTGAAACTTATGTGGAACCCGATGTTGATCATGGCGCTTCTTGTACTTGTCATTAGAATTCTGTAGGATATCCTGAACTTGTTGGAAAATGTCCTGGATCCTCTCAATGAACCGGGTGGCTTTGTCAGCCTTAGTTGGAGCAGGAGAGGCATCGGTCGAGGTGACCGCAAGGGGAAGTGAAACATCTATGAGACCCAATGGTTGGAATCCCAACCCCACTTGAAAGGGGCTATGGCCGGTTGAGCTATGAAGGGCTTGGTTGTAGCTATGATGGACATAGGGAAGACTCTCATCCCATGTGAGAGGGTTCTTGGAATTATACATGCGTAGGACATGCACGATCATTCGATTTATGACCTCGGTTTGGCCATCTGTCTGGGGGTGGAAGGCCGTGGATTTGGTGAGCTTGGTGTCCAGCAGTGACCAGAGGCTCAAATAGAATGTCCTGAGAAATCGACTATCTTGATCTCATACAATGGTTTGTGGTATTCCAAAATGTACCCAGACTCGTTCAAAGAAGAGCTTAGCAGTGGCTTCTACTATGATGCTCTTCTTGCATGCAACCGGAATCGCCATCTTAGAAAAGTGATCAACAACCACAAAAACACAGTCGTTTCCCCACTTGGTGGATGGGAGACCCAACATGTAGTCCATTGAGATGGATTCCCATGGCCTATCAGGATTCGGAAGAGGGGCATACCTGCCCTATTTCTTAGTGGTTGGTTTGAAAATAGTGCAGGCAGTGCAAGACCTGATATACTTGCTGACCTCCTATTGAATTTTTGGCTAGTAGAAATGTGTTTATAGAATCACCACTATATTTTTGACGTTGAAGTTTCTTGCCACCTAACTATAGTGGGCTTTCCAAACCAGCTTCGCTTGCTCGCTTGATGGAACACAAATATGGGCCCGACGACACAACAACCCATCCTGAAGATGGAAATTATCGACCACTGCCTTTGCACCCAATATTTGGTAGGTGGTGGAGAAGTCTGGGTCTGTCTGATAGAGTTGGGGCCATACAAAGGTCTCATGGCCGCAAGAGTCTAGCACTGTGGTGAGTGAAGTGACTAGTGGCCTTCTGAGGAAATCAACGACGCTATTGGTGCTTCCTGTTTTATACTTGATGTTGAGGTGGAATTGCTACAAGTATGTGAACCACTTTTGATGGTGGTCATTCTGCAATTTTCCTTGTGTCTGCATGAACTGTAGTGGCTTATGATCAGTGTTGATGACTGTCTCCCTCCCAAGAATGTAATGTCTCCACTAGCGGTAGGCTTGCACAATGGAGTACATTTCTTTGTCATAAGTAGGGTAGTTACAGACAACATTTGATAGTGTCTCTCTATGATAGGCCACGGGGTGGTCGTGCTGCATGAGAACAACACCCACAACATAGTCTAACACATCAGTCTCAATATCAAAGGGCTCCTTCAGGTCTGGTAGTGAAAGTAATGGGGCTGAGCACAAGCGCTACTTCAAATCATCGAACACTTGTTGTTGGGGCTGAACCCACACAAATTGCGCCTTACCACCACCCCCGGTTATTTGGCTAAGGGCCCATGCAATATGGGAGAATCCCAACACAAACCTGCGGTAGAAATTTGCAAGGCCAAAGAAGCTCTGAAGCTCAGTGAGTGTGGTTGGGGCTGGCCAATCATGGATGACTTGGATCTTGGCTGGATCCACATGTACGCCATGTTTATTAAAGATGTATCCTAGGTAATGGAACTTGTCCATGCTGAAGGAGAAATTTTTCCAAGTTGGCGTATAGCTTGTGTTGCCGCAGGGTGTGCAGAACCTGCTGAATATGCTGCAAGTGTTCGGCCCAAGTCTTGATGTAAATGATAATGTCATCCAGATACACCACTACAAAAGTATTGGTGAATGGTCATATGATATTGTCCATCATACTCATGAAATTGGTTGGAGCATTTGTCAGACCAAAGGGCATGACCAACCATTCAAAAATTCCTTCCTTTGACTTGAAGGCGGTCTTCCATATATCTATTTGTTCTATCGAGACCTGGTGGTAACCAGACTTCAGATCAATCTTACTGAAGTATTTGGCCCCCATAGGTTGATCAAGGAGGTCATCGATTCAAGGAATTAGGTACAGGTTTCTAATTGTGATTTTATTCAGATCCCAGTAATCAATGCAAAGTCGCCAGGTTCCATATTTCTTCTATACCAGTAAGATTGGGCTCCCGCAAGGTGATGAGATAGGGCGGATGTGCTCCTTGTGGATAATTGCTTGGATATGTCGCTTGATCTCCTCATTCTCTAATAGAGAGCAGCAGTAGACTGGCCCATTGGGTAGTGGTGCGTCAGGGGTCAGATTGATGGGGTGCTTGACCTGGCAGTGCAGAGGTACCCCAGTAGGTGAGGATAAGATATCTGAGTATTCTTCCATGAACTTATCTACTTGCTTCTACTGTGTGGAGAGGTTGGTCGCAGAGACCCTGGATGTGGCTGTGATTTTTCTCTCATTTTGAGAGCAAATCATGAAGAAGACAAACTTCCTCATCTGAGAGATGACCTTCCTACATTGCTTAGTAGAGATCAAGGAAATAACACTAGGTGGGATGGCCTTGGGTATCTTGTACAATTTCCTGTTCAAAGTAATAATAACACTACGATGCCTAGACTCATATACAACATGACGTTTCCATAAATAAGGTTGGCCCAAAAGAACATCACAAACTTCGAGAGGAGCAACATCACACAATACCTAGTCTTTGAAGGGTTTGATTCTATATGACAGTCGACACTGTTGGCTGACGTGAAGATCGCTTCCTTGGCAGAGCCATCCAATGGTGTAGGGTTGTGGGTGCGACGTTTTTGACAGGGCCATTCGCTTGACGACCTCTGCTAAGATGAGGTTCTTCTGGATACCACTATCAATGATGAAGTGCAGTGGGGTGCCTTTTACCCACATTTGTGAATGGAAGAGACACTCTCCTTCTTCTGGCTCATCTAGTTCACCATGCTGGAGCTTGGTGGTAGCAACAGTGGCATTGGGTTCCGCGTCAATGATCCATCTTCTCCTTTCTGGTTCCAACTCAGAGTCAGAACCCACATTTGATTCAGAGGCTTTCACTTCGGCCACTAGTGTCTGCTTTGAGCAGCAGTCAATAGTGTTATGCCAAGGGATCTTATGGAAGTAACACCACTTCCCGGTCTCTTTGTTTGTCTTTCCGGTGTCCTTCTTTGCTTGTGGATTGGACTGGTTGTCCTGATACTATCCATATTTTCTCTGTCCTTTGTTCTATTTGTTGGGGTTTCCCTTTCTTGGCTTTTGTTTTGAGGGGTTCACCGACCAAAATTGTGGCATCTTTTGTTTGAGCTTCTGGTCGATTTTGATGGCATATCGGTAGTCCGTGCCCAAGAATGAGATGTCCAAAAATTCCATTTTGGTTTGGATGTATCTATGAAGAGCACCACGATACTTGAGCACCAAATGTCTCTCTGAATCTTTGATACCCAGCTTGGTGCGGAAGGTATGGAAGATATTTGTGAAATATGGCACTGCTTGGTCTCTTTCTTGCCGCAATGTGGTCCATTTGGTATACAGGTCGTCATAACTTCCGATAGGGTAGTATGGTTCCTTAATAGTATCCCTGAAGGATTCCCAGGTGGTTGTGACTGTAAATAATGAGGGTTCCTCTGTTTCCTTTTGCTAACAGAAAGTTTCCCACCAATATTTGACATGGGGAACGACTTTGAGGAGCACAAAAGTAATATTTTCTCTATTCGAAAAGTTATGGACAGAAAAATACCCTTCTAGTAGATTCAACCACTTGTCTATAGAATCTGTGTCTATCTGACCTTCAAATATAGGAATATCAAAGTTTATTTGTACCTTGAAGGGGGTGGTGCCTCCGCTTGAAGAAGATGCATCGCCTATTGGTAGTCGTCGAAGGATTTGCGCAAAATTATCCATCATTGCATTCCTCTGCTACATGAGGGCTTCCTCAATCAACAGTTTGAAAGGATCTCCTGCCCCATCATCTTTATTTTCTCCTTCCATGAGAGGTTGCTTGGCTGTGCGAGAGATTTTTTCCTCAAGAGCAACAAGCTCGAGACCTAACTCTTTGTACTCCGACCTCATTGGGGACATGCATTAAGACGACAAGGAGCAGACCGCTCTGATTCCACTGATCCATATTTTATGAGAAGAAAGAAATGACTACAGATTATTACCATATTCTTAACACAAAATAACAAAGATACAGTAAAACTGGTTTTCTATTCAATAATGAAATAAGTTGAAACTGTAAAATGCAGCGGAAAACAAGCTTGCTGGAATGGTGGCGGCTTATCTATGAGAAGAGATGTGACGATTTCACTCATTCACAAGAAGATGATTAAAATGAGGCTCTCAAGGAATTTTTACAATAAACAGGAGTTTCAAAAACCCTAAACATCCAAAAACCTAACCCTAGGAGATGAAGCGCCAAAAGTCATGTGGGCCCCGTTTGGGTAAGTCAGTACATCAACTTCCCGAGGTCGTAACTTTTGCATACGATCTTCGTTTTAGGCATATGATATCCCATTGGAAAGATCTATCCAAGGACTACAACAGTTGCACAAAATTTATCATGATGAAAATTTTCGATCACAACATACCCCAAAAAATGTCGTTTAGGGCCTCAAAACAACTCTGGAAGTTCAGGACCCGAAAAATTTCTAAAAATAGTAAATTATCAAAATTGCTAGAAATATTTTTTGAGCCAGTTGGAAAGGTGGGTGGCCACCGATATCCACCTGGATCAATATGTTGTATTGAAGCCCCAAAAGTTCAAAGAATTCAAAGTTCTTGCAAAGAAGAAATTATTTAAATAATAAAGTGAAGTGACAAAGTAAAAAAGGATTATTTAAATAATAAAGTGAAGTGACAAAGTCAAAGAGGATTATTTAAATAATAAAGTGAAGTGACAAAGTCAAAGAGGATTATTTAAAGTGAAGTGACAAAGTCAAAGAGGATTATTTAAATAATAAAGTGAAGTAACAAAGTCAAAGAGGATTATTTTAATCCTAAAGTGAAGTGACAAAATCAAAGAGGATTATTTAAATAATAAAGTGAAGTGAGAAAGTCGAGGATTATTTAAATAATAAAGTGAAAAAGTCAAAGATGACTATTTAAATATTAAAGTGAAGTGACAAAATCAAAGAGGATTATTTAAATAATAAAGTGAAGTGACAAAGTCAAGGAGGATTATTTAAATAATAAAGTAAATGGAGAAATTTATAATTATGGAAAATGGTTATAAGAAAGTTAACCCTAAAATGAGGAAAATGGGTTAAGTGGTCAAGTGGCTATTGGATACATGGACAAGTGGAAAATTGGGAAAAGTTGGACATAGGTGACTATGTGGACAAAGTGGCCTAGAACATGCTTCTAAGGAAGCTACTTGGAGAGTATAAATAAGAAGCAAGGGTCTCTTGTGAAAATCATCTCTTGAGCATAGTTTGAACAACATAGTAAGGGGATGAAGGAAGGAAGAGTGCGTACAGTTGGATGAAGTCATGGAGACTTGAGTGTGAGCTGATGCCAAGTTCTTAAAGTCTGAAACCATTTCTAGATCTGCATTCCATGGGCTCAGATATGCCATAGAAACTCTAGTATGGTTACATAGTTGTCTTGATGGATATTCTTGCTTATTGTATTGTGAATGCTTAAGCAATTCTTGGTATGGCTGTTTTGATATGGTTATGTTGGTTGAATGATAGAGTGAGAAACACTCTTATGGTTCAATACTGATATGTTTTCCATAGTATGTTGGTTGCTTATACATGATTAAGTAGCATTCATATTGTATGGTTGAGGAGCATGAGTAAGTTGTGGGAGAACATAAATGTGTTGTGATTGGTTATATTTTGGACAATGCAAGACATAAGTAGATGTGATTGAAGGCTGTAAAGGATATGAGTTTTACATAGAGAGAAAACCCTAATTACTCAGAAGGCATATGTAGGTTGTAGCACAGACTTGTTGCGTACATACACAATATGTACTACTAGTAGGATGCATACATACGCATGCTGCACTACTGATAGGTCACGTACCCATTGACAGATTGGTATATATTAAGGATTGATTCCTCTTCTCAGTTGGTGCTGAGTTGTGTAATATGAGTCTTTCATTGTAGAGCTGGTGCTCTTGTGGAGTTGTAACTCTATTCAGTTGTTGCTGATAACCCAAGGATTGTAGTCCGTAATAAAAATAAAATTGTACATATATCTTGTGTTCTTTGTGTTCCTTGTGGTGATGACTTATTGATGATATTTGCTGCTGGTATATGTTGTTGATGTATGTTCACATTTAACTAGTTATAAATGTCAAAAATAAGTTATGAGTAATTTGAGATTGCTAACTAAGGAGTTTTTTGAAGGGGAAGTTTTAAAAAGATTCATACACTGATTCACCCCCCCTCTCATTGTGGTCGGTGTGTCCAACAATTGGTATCAGAGAAGGTCTTCACTATAAGCCTTAATAAGCTTGGAGGAGATATATGGAAACAAAAATGGATGATGAATTTCCAATCCTTGATGAGGAGAATTATTCTACATGGAGAATAGAAATGAAAGTGCATTTGAAGGAAATAGGAGCAGGTGTTTGGAAAGCATCTATTGGTGGATCAGTTCCTTTGAAGAACAAGTCAAAGTTTGCTGCTCAAAGGGAAGAAAAGAATAATGATGCATTGGCTCTCAATACCATTCTTATTGGACTCTCAATTTCTATCAAAGAGGGCATGGGACAATGCATTTACTCCAAGGATCTATGGCTAAAGCTAGAGGAGACATACCAAAGCAAGAAGGAAGACAACTCCATCAAGAACAATGAAGGTAAGGAATCTCCAAAATCCTCAAATTGCAATGATTTTAAATGTGATGATGTTGGCAAAAAGGAAGACCTTGAAGACAACTCCATCAAGATCAATGAAGGTAAAGAATCTACAAAAACCCCCAATTGCAATATTTCAAAATGTGATGATGTTGAATATTTCTCTACAAGTGAAGAAGAAAATCTAGAGATAGTTTGTGTAGATTCAAATGATAGTTATCCCATGGAAGAAGTAGATTAAGAACTATCAGAGCTTAAAAGGAAAGTTGAATGGGGTCTATTTGAGTACAACTATGACCATTGTTACATAGAATATAGCTATCTTTCTGATAACACTAAAAAGTTTCTTAAAAAGAATCAAAGGCATACCTTGAAATTAAAGGAAATGATCAAGGGACAAGAATAAAGTGAGAAGGCTCATTTAGAAGAAAAATAAGAAGAGATCAAAAGACTAAATAATGAAATAGAAGAGAATAAGAAGCTAGATGATGAGATTAACAAAACTATTGAAGTTTGTGTTCATCTCAAGACCCAAATTGAAGAAGACAAAAGGGTAGAGGAATTACTAAAGCATCAAGTAAATGAAAATGGAGAGTCATGTCATAAGTTGGAAGCTGAAGTTGTTGATATTAGAAATAAAGTAGAGAATTCAAACAAATTCTTGAATATCTCAACAATCTTGAATGAGATGTTGGATAGTCAAAGATCACCAAATGATAAATTAGGTCTTGGATACAAAAAATAAGCTACACATGTTGAAGCAATCACTTCAAAGAAGCATGAGGTAAGTCCCTCAATCTCAAAGGACGGAAATAATGTTGCAAGTCAATCATCTACACAAGGCAAGGAAAGTTTCAAAATAACAAAGCAAGGAAGACATCAAGAATCCATATTTACACCTCAAAGAAGAGAGACACCTTCAAGATGGACATCAAAGCAAAGGTATGAAAATGTTTTTCATGGTCAATGTTACTCATGTAATGAATATGGTCACAAAGATTTGGAATGTAGATATTATGCAAGGAAATATAGTGAAAGATTTCATAACACCCTAAGGTGTTGGAGATGTAATCAAGCAGGAAATATTGTCGCTCATTGTCACACCATGAGATGCTACAGCTGTTGTGGATTTGGCCACAAATCCCAGGATTGTTGGAACACAAGAAGAAAGTCCATGATGAAGACTTAATATAGCATGAATATAAGAAGGCATGAAGTTAGGAAGGAATAAATGTTTGAAAATATGGAAGCTCAAAGCTCAAGTTTTTAAAAGATGGGACACCTTCAGAAGTGGGTGAAGAAAAATGAACAACCAAAAAAGAATGGAAGCCTTAAGGGAAGCTCAAGTTTGTCATGTTCAGAAGCATACACGGGTTACAATGGTAACAGTCGCATACATAAAAAATATTACCTATGAATAGGTCGTGTACATACATGATCTATCTGTGCAACATGATGCATATCTATGGTAAAAATCCTTGGGAAAAGGGCTATCCATATGAGTTGTAGCATGGTATGATGGTATAACTCTGTGTTGCAGGGTATGACATGGTTTGTTGTAGGTTTTCATGATTACATGATGGCATACATAATTGTTGTATGTATGGTGGTGATATATGATTGAGTGTTGAAAGACTATCTTAGATGCATGGTACTAACCCTAGAGTGTGGATTGAGACACTTTTTTGTTGAGGAACAATGCTGGTTGTGATAATGAAGTTATGGTACTTTTGTTATGAGATATATCATGATGATGCTAGCTAGAGATGTCATTGATCTATTGAGGTAAACTTCTAGTACATGTATTATTGGATTCTTAGTATTTGCTGTAGTGAATGGTGGTCGAGGCTGATCTGTTGGGATACATGGTTGATACATATTTGAGCTCCATTGATATATATTATCATGTATTGTGAGATGCATATTTGTTGGATGTCTTGGTGCATGCATTTGGCATGAGGATGGGATACATAGTGGGACATGTAGTTGATGAGTTGATGAGGTGGTCATATTGTACATCATTGATGAGTCATAGATTGATCTATAGTTGATGCATGATTGGTACACTTTTGGTACATGGTTTGAGGCACCTACTAGCAGTATGATTGGAACATGTTGTATGGTGGATATGACATACATGCATGAGGACACATGTTGATTTTAGTTCATCTTGTTGTGGTATTGGTGCATGGTTGATGCACTTTCTTGGGACAAGAGGTGATACATGTTTGGTGCACTTGTTGATGTATGGATGATATAGTTAAAACACTTCATTGATTAAGATACATGATTGTGGCACTTGGTTCTTGGTAGAGGCATATCATGAATGATATGACACTTGTTTGAGGCACATGGTTGGCATGTTGGTAGAGGCATATGGTTGATTCACTCCATTGATGGTATCTTATGGCATATGATATGGTATTGATGTACATGGTTGATGTACATGTGTATTGCGCATGGTTGGCATAAGATGTACTTGGTTGATGTTTTGTTCATGATTCTCTATTCATTTTTGACATATATTTTTCTTCATAATGTATGGTATGGCACAAGTTTGATGCATGGACAGGTCCAAGGATCGTCATAAAAAGAGTAGTTGATCTATGTTCCGGTTGAGCAGTAGCATTTGCACTAGAATCATATTGCAGTGGTAGCATATTGTTCATATTGAAAAGAAGATAGGGGGATACATACCCATATGGGGAGTAATTCTTCTTCCAATGATTCCAGAACGAGACATTTATCAAATACAAAGATAAATACTTGAAAAAGAGACCTATAATTGGAGAAAGAGAACATAGGCATAGTTCTAGGGGGAGCGATGGTCACAGGGGGAGCATGAGCTATATATATTCAACATTACATCAGAGTGATATCCCTTGTTCAAAAGGGGAGAGATTATTCATAGGAAGATCAAAGGCATTCAAACAATGGGAGCAGCCCCAAGGAGAGTTCCGACAGGGAGAGCAGCCCCAAGGGGAGAATGACCCTTTTCCATTAATGTAAAAGGGGGATAGATAGTCAAATTGATGTGATTGAGATGCCTATTGATGTAGAGAAATGCCTTGTATACATGTTTCCATCAATGATTGGTGTTGAAAAAAATGTTGGTATTGCCATCAATGCCAAAGGGGGAGATTGTTGGATCATGTTGTCATTGATGCCAAAGGATTGATGTCAAAGGAACAATGTCTTGTCATAGTATATTGATGTAGTGATTGATGGATCATGTATTGGCCTTGATGTCAATGGATTGATGTCAATAAGAGTCATAATCATATGCATATATGAAGATGGATCAATGAGTTTTCATTGATATATGATGCATAGTTGGATTGATGTAAAGATGACTCATTATAGTCTTGTCATGGTTGTACAAATGGATGAATTCCAAAGTGTTCCCCTTATGGTGAAAGCCCTCACAGGAAGACGCTTTGCGGTGAAATCCAAAGTGGTTATTGTCTTGTCATGGTTGTACAAATGGATGAACTCCAAAGTGGTCCCCTTATGGTGAAATCCCTCATGGGGAGATTCTTTGTGGTGAAATACAAAGTGGTCCCCTTATGGTGAAACCCCTCATGAAAAGACACTTTACGGTTGATTTATCCTAGAAGTATGGTTAGATAACCCATTCTTAATTGTGGAATAATGAGATGGACATCAATGAATTTGTCAGTGAAACTATCCTAGACATATAGTTCTTGTCAAGCCATTTCCGGTGGTATGTGGAACGTCACATAGCTCCTCACAGTTTAAGAGTTATGGCCTTACGAAGTTGAAGGACCCTCATATGTTGGCTTGAAGCCCCAAAAGGTCAAAGAAGTCAAAGTGCTTGCAAAGAAGAAATTATTTAAATAATAAAGTGAAGTGACAAAGTCAAAAAAGATTATTTAAATAATAAAGTGAAGTGACAAAACCAAAGAGGATTATTTAAATAATAAAGTGAAGTGACAAAGTCAAATAGGATTATTTAAAGTGAAGTGACAAAGTCAAAGATGATTATTTAAATAATAAAGTGAAGTGACAAAGTCAAAGAGGATTATTTAAATAATAAAGTGAAGTGACAAAATCAAAGAGGATTATTTAAATAATAAAGTGAAGTGACAAAGTCAAGGAGGATTATTTAAACAATAAAGTGACAAAGTCAGAGATGATTATTTAAATATTAAAGTGAAGGGACAAAATCAAAGAGGATTATTGAAATAATAAAGTGAAGTGACAAATTCAAGGAAGATTATTTAAACAATGAAGTGGATGGAGAAATTTGTAATTATAGAAAGTGGTTATAAGAAAGTTAACCCTAAAATGAGGAAAATGAGTTAAGTGGTCAAGTGGCTATTGGATACATGGTCAAGTGGAAAATTGGGCAAAGTTGGACATAGGTGACTATGTGGACAAAGTGGCTACGTGGACAAAGTGGCCTAGAAGATGATTCTAAGGAAACTACTTGGAGAGTATAAATAAGAAGCAAGGGTCTCTTGTGAAAATCATCTCTTCAGCATAGCTTGAAGAGCATAATAAGGGGCTGAAGGAAGGTAGATCACGTACAGTTGGATGAAGTCATGGAGACTTGAGTGTGAGATGATGCCAGGTTCTTGAAGTCCGAAGCAAGTTCCGGATCTGCATTCCATGGGATCATATCTACCATAGAAACTCTGGTATGGTTACATAGTTGTCTTGATGGATATTCTTGCTTATTGTATGGTGAATGCTTAAGGCATTCTTGGTATGGCTGTTGTGATATGGTTATGTTGCTTGATTGATAGAGTGAGCAACACTCTTATGGTTCAATACTGATATGATTTCCATAGTATACTGGTTTTTTATACATGATTAAGTAGCATTCATATTGTATGGTTGAGGAGCATGATTAAGTTGTGGGAGAGCATAGATGTGTTGTGATTGGTTATATCTTGGACAATGAAAGACATAAGTAGATATGACTGAAGGATGTAAAGGATCTGAGTTTTTCATAGAGAGAAAACCCTAATTACTCATAAGGCATATGTAGGCTATAGTACAAACTGACTACGTACATGCGTGAGCTATACTACTGGTAGGACACATACATATGTGTGTTGCAGTACTGTCAGGTCGCGTACCTGTTGACAGATTGGTATCTTTTGAGGATTGATTCCTCTTCTAAGTTGGTGCTGAGTTGTGTAAGATGAGTCTTGCATTGTAGAGATAGTGCTCTTGTGGAGTTGTAATTCTATTCAGTTGTTGCTGATAACCCAAGGATTGTAGTCCATAATAAAAAGAAAATTGTACATATATCTTGTGTTCCTTGTGGTGATGACATATGTTGGATTATTGAGAGGGGTGGTGAATCAGTAATAGCGTAATTATAATCCTTTTTCTTCAATTGTTATATCAATGTATAATTATTATCCAATAATGAGCAGTAAGAAATAAACAATCACATACATACACAATACACTGGTGTTTTACATGGAAACCCAAATCAGGAGAAAACCATGAAATGCTTTTTATTATATGTCTTGAAGAATTACATTCATTGGAAGCACCCACTTCCTTTGTTTTCCAGCTGCAACTGGGAGGAGGCTCCAACCCCCTAGTTTCTCAGGCTACAACTTAAGGGAATCTCCAACTCCCCAATTCTCTGGCTACAACCAAAAGGAGACTACAACCCCCTATGTTCTCTAGCTACAACTGGAAGGTGGCTACAACCACCTGTCCTTGCCCCATTCTACCACCCCAAAGTAGAAGTAGAATGATGGAACCACTGTCACATTATCACTATGAGATATACCACTGTAAATTTGTACCAATAAATCTGAACCATGCATCAACCATGCATCAACCTGTACCTCAACTTGTAATTAACCTGTACCATAAACAAGTGCATCAACCATGCACCAACTTGTACCAAACAACCTGTAATCAACCTGTACCATAAACAAGTGCATCAACCATGCACCAACCTGCACCAAACAACCTGTAATCAACCTGTACCATAAACAAGTGAATCCAACCATGTACCAAGTATGTACCAATCATGTGTCAACTACTCATCAACCAACATCATCAACTATACACCTCATGTATGTGCCAACTCATAAACTACTTGTCTCAACCATGTACTCAACATGTAACTCAACCAAAAGCCTTCATCAATTTCATCATCCAAATATGATTTGTAGCTCTGTAATAAAATTGTTGTATATGATCACATTCCTGCAAACCTTCCTTAACTTTAACAACAAGATACTAGCTTTTTCATCAAACTTTTCTTTAGTCTCACATGCCTAGTTTTGGATTAGTCAACAACCCTAACTTGAAGTAATCATAAATTTCTACCTGTAATGTATAAATATATGAAACTGATACACAATGTTCTTCAATGTGTTTTATACAATTCCTCCAAGTTTCACTACTTGGAACCTAAAATGAGTTATAGAAAAAATGGCATACCTTGCTGAATTCTGGATTATTCTAGAGACCTACCTTGTAGAGCGTGCCCCACATGGAATATTTTCTTAATTGATATGAAACTGTTACACAACATACTATAGACTGTACCCTAACCAACACATTTTGTCTCACTAAATTTGGATCTGTTATGAATAAGTTACGACGTTTTTACCCGAAACACCTGTTTTTGACTAGTTTCAGGACTAGCCACAAACTCTATTTTCCACGGAGTGTAACTCCCAAAATAAAATGAACCACAAGGTGAATTGTTTACCACATATACTTGGATATGTTTTCTAAATGACATATAAATTTCACGGTCCGAATCATTATAGAAAAAACTTTATAGCGAAAATGGTGAGATGACCTGTAAATAAAATACCTTAGAAAGCACCATCAAAAGAATTTGTCCTTCCTTGCATTATGCCTTCTTTTTTTCACCTTCACTCAGAATTCCAGTTTATATATCCTTGGTTACCTTAGAAACCTATATATATTCAATATGCTTAAGTGTGTGTTAAATGAGAGAGCCTTGCCTCTTATTTATAGTCTCCATGTAGCTTCCTTAAAAACATCTTCTAGGTCACTTGACCGACTTTCCTTATTTTAGGGTTAATCCAATTCTAATTTCTCCATTAAAATTATTATTGAAATAATTTATTTTGTATTCAATTTGAATTGTAATACACTCATCACTTCACTTTATTATTTATCCTTTAAAAATCTCTTAAACCACTTTGACTTCTTTGACCTTTTGGGGCTTCTAGATGACATATGAGGGTCCTCCAACTTCGTAAGGCCATAACTCTCAACCCGTGAGGAGTTATGTGGTGTTCCACATACCACCAAAAATTTAATGACATGTACTATCCATATAGAATAGTATTATCTTAAAATATATCATAACTCATACCATTACCCATCAAACAAACTTGGGTCCATTACCCAAACCTGCGGTCTCCAACTTCTTATGGCCATAACTCTCTAACCATGAGGAGTTATGTTATGTTCCACATACCATCAGAAATGGCATGACATGCACTATCCATATATGATAGTTTCCATAAGAAATTCACTTTCCTTCATCTCATTATTCCATAATTAAGCATGGGTTCTCTTACTCCACAAAGCGTCTTCCTGTGAGGGCTTTCACCATAAGGGGACCACTTTGGAGTTCATCCATATTTACTTCTTATTAACCATGAAAAAAAAATAATGAGTCATATTTACATCAAAAAATATTGGGTCCATTACCCAAACCTTTGTGCTACGGGGATTTCTTCAAGGGTTGACACCAATGACAACCAACCTTAATCAACAATCTCCCCCTTTGGCATTGATGGAAACACTTTGATGCAATAATGAAATCATATCACTAATGCTCCCCCTGGAACCATGCCTCTTTCCTCTGCATTTGATAAATCTCTCCCCCTTTGTCATCAATGACAAAGGTATCTTTTCATCCGGGGTTTCTCCCCCTGACTGAACTGTCCTCTTATGGTTCTTCCTTGTGTACATCTAAGACATATAAGATAAGCATTTAAAAAGCATTAAAAAAGCATTCATTTTGGAGTAGAAATAACTCCAATTCTTTGGCGAAGATATTCAAAGGCTTCACGTGGAAGTGGTTTTGTAAATATGTCTTCCACTTGTTCTTTTGTGCCCACATACTCAACTCTGATGTTCTTTTCTGCAACTTGTTCCCCTAGAAAGTGATACTTGATTGGACTGTGCTTTGTCTTGGATTGCATCACCAGGTTTTTTGAGATACTGATGGAACTTGTATTATCACAATATATTGGATTGGGCTCATCATATTCAACCTATATATCTGTCAAAGTTTGTTTCATCCAAAGAACCTGTGTACAACATGTTGTTATTGAAATATACTCTGCCTCGGCTGTAGATAGACATATTGATGATTATTTCTTGCTTAGCCATGATACCAAACACTCACCTAAGTAGAACGCTGCTCCACTGGTGCTTCGTCGATCATCAATACAAGTTGTCCAATCTACATCTTTGTAGGCAATAAGTGATAGATCTTTTCCTTTTGGATACCATAATCCAAACTCTTTTGTTCCTCTGAGATATCTAAAGATCCTCTTTACTAATAATACATGTGATTCCTTTGGTGCTTCTTGAAATCATGCCACATGTCCAACTGCCTGCATTACATCTAGTCTGGATGTTGTCACATATAGTAGGCTGCCAATCATTGACCTGTATTGCCTCTAATCTATAGACTTCAAATCATAATCTTTGCTCAACTTACAACTGGTTTGCATGGGAGTGATAACTGGTTTACAATCTTCCATTATGAACCTCTTTAGCATTTATCTGATATACTTGGTTTGAGAAATAAAAATTCCTTGGTTGCTTTGACGTATCTGAAGTCCCAGAAATAAGGATAGTTCTCCAAGTAACGACATTTCAAATTCATTCTTCATGTCTTTTGCAAATTTCTGGCTTAACCTGTCATCGTCACTACGAAAAATAATATCATCAATATAAACTTCAATTAATAAAATATTACCTTGACTTACCTTGATGTAGAGGTTGTTGTCTGCACTTCCTTTTCTGAACCCTACCTACTGCAGATACTTATCTAGTCTGGAGTACCATGCTCTAGGAGCCTGTTTTAGACCATATAAGGCATTCTTTAATTTACACACATAGTTTGTGTTCTTTGACAACTGAAATCCTTTTGGTTGTTCAATGTAGACTTCTTCTTCAAGTTCCCCATTCAGAAAAGTTGATTTTATGTCCATATGATATACTTTAACATTTTTGGAGCATGCATAAGCTAAAAGAAAATAGATTGTTTCCATTCTGGAAACTGGGGCAAATGTCTCTTCAAAGTCGATTCCTTCAATCTGTGCATATCCTTTACATACCAATCTAGCTTTGTTCCTTGTAACTTGTCCATCTTCATTAAATTTATTCATGAAAACCCATTTTGTGTCGATCACATTCTTATTCTTTGGTCTTGGAACCAATTTCCAAGTGTCATTTTTCTCTATTTGATCCAATTCTTCATCCATGGCCTTATTCCAAAATTCATCCTTGCTGGCTTCTTCAAAACAGTTTGGTTCAATTGTAGATAAGAGTGTTAGGTGTGTTTGTTCTGGTGAACGGATTTTTATTCTAGTCACAATTCCTGCATCTTTGTTTTCAATAATCTGATATGAAGGATGATTCTTTTGTACTCATTTGCTAGGTGTATTTGGAGATACTTGTTGAACTTTCTCTTCTGTTTTTGTTGAATTCTCTTCATCTTTATCTTCCTCTTCTACTTCCTTTTCATCTTCTTCTTTGAAAAGTTGTTCCATTGATTTGTTTTCTTCTTCCTTTGATTCTGGTTTGCCTATTTCATCAATTGTTACATTGATGCTTTCCACAACTTTGTTTAATCTTAGATTGTAACAATTGTATGCTTTCCTTGTACTTGAGTAACCAACAAGTATTCCTTTGTCCACATGAGAGTCAAACTTTCCCATTCTGCCATCTTCTCTTTTGATGTAGCATTT